>JAVSBV010134300.1:0-17079 GCA_033117975.1 Parotocinclus spilosoma | reverse complement strand
GCAGAGGTGGGATTTGAACCCTGGACCTTCTGGTCCAGAGGCCAGTGCCTTAACCGCTAGGCTACCACAGTCCCATAGTTTAAAACTATGGATTTTAGGTTTACCTATAGTGTGTTAATCTGTATGTGATGATACTGCCTGATGGTTTATTTTCTTCCCTTCTAGAAGAAACTTAGGAGAAGACCACTGTGAGGGTGGTAAGGGACTCATACTCCGACCAGGACAATAAGAATGTACTGGAGCGTTATGAACAAGGACATCTTGATAGAATGCCCACATTTAACACATCATCAATATTACACTGAGAGTCGACAAGAGGTGCAGTGTGATGTATTATTACGTCTTTCCATAGATGTGTTCCTACTTTTCCCCCTTGAGTGTTCGGCCGTCCTCGCCGGTGGCCATTACAATGAGGCGGTTTATATCCAGTGACCAAATTACGACCTGATTTCGAACAGCTGCTTTCTTCGGCTATTTAGGTGCGGGTATTATCACTGTTTGCTGCCAGGTAATCTTACTCCATTCGGTACGTGCCCGACCACCAGCGTGGTCGCGCACTTGCGGGCACCTTTAGGGATAGTTGGTTACACCCTGGGGCTTTTACTGCTGAGGGACACGTACGGGGGGGACCCCTGAGGTATGTAGTGTTTTAGGGGCACTTTGAGCCTTTTCCTTAGATAACTTAGATTATTTTACACAAAGACCATATAGATTTCCTCAGTTTTGCAAAAACAACTGCCCTGTATAAAGTCATAGTTACAGCCCGTAGACAGATGAGTTTTCATATTGGCCCTGAATTCTCTCTCAAGCAATCCTGGGAGCTTTATATGATACTGTTCTTCTTTGTAATAAACGTTTTTATACACAATAAAGTGGTGAATGTGGGCGACATCGACCTGTAAAAAATGTAAGTCTTCAAGGTATACGAACATGAATCAATTAATTATCCTGGTGAACATTTTTCATCAGAGCCTTGAAATTATCAGTGCTGAAAGACATGAACGATTCTGGATAAACAGATGAGCTACAGTAATTAAGAACAAAAGTTCTGGCAAGTAGAGTTCTGAGCAGCCTGAATTTGTGTAAGCTGCTATTTGAAATTCATGGTTCAATCTTTGATTGTAGTAAATGTGAACTTACAAAGGTATACAAGGCCAGTTACAATGTGTTAAAAAAATATAAATAAATTGAGCGTATATATTGTTATTATTAAGTTGATTGGCACACTAAATTGGTAATAAATTGGTTTAACCTGCCGTGGACAAACGTCCACTGTAGTGGATTTTTTTTTTTTGTTTAATGCAAAGAAAAGGCTGTTTGTCTCATCTGTGGTGCTGGCGGTATTCAAATAATACAATCTGCGACGGCACTATGAATCCTGTCACAAAGACAAAAAAGATAGCTTGCAAGGCCAAATGTGGGCAGACAAACTGTTAAAGTTAAAAAATGGACTGTTAGCTCAGCAGAATACATTTGTATGCCAAGCTCAGCTGAACCAGTCATCCGTTGGGGCCGTTTCGGGTTGCTCAAATGATAGCAAGCAGCGGTAAACCTTTCACGGATGGAGAGTTTGTTAAGAAATGTTTGAATGCTGTCGCGGAGGAAGTGTGTCCCAAGATGAAAGATGTCTTCAATGCAGTGAGTCTGTCGGCGAGTACAATCACCAGACGCATCGAAGAAATCTGGAAGAATTTGACTTTTTTTCATTAGCATTGGATGAGAGCACGGATGTGCAGGACACGCCGCAGCTGGTTATTTTCATTCGTGGAGTTAACGCAAACTTTGAGATGAGCAAGGAGCTGGCAGCCCTCCAAAGTCTCAAAAGGACTACAGCGAAGGAGGATATTTTCGGCAAGTATGCCAAACCATGGAAGATTTGGACCTGGACTGATCAAAGCTTGCCAACATCATGGCTGATGCGCGTCTCGGAGTCTAACAGGACGCGTGAAGCGGGAGATGGAAGAGCGGGGTCTCACCGCCCCGCTACAAGTCCACTGCTTAATTCACCAGCAAGTACTGTGCTGCAAAGTGTTGAAGTGGGATTCTGTCATGAAGGTTGTGGTGTCATGCTTAAACTTCATCAGAGCAAAGGGACTTAAACACAGGGAGTTACAACAATTCCTGTCTGAGCTGGAGTCTGCGCACGGCGACAGAGAGGTCCGATGGCTGAGCTTGGGCAGAGTTTTGAGGCGTTTTTACGAGCTGCTACACGAATTTAACGCATTTCTTCATTCAAAATGGTTTAATTTATTTTTTAAATAGTGTTGTTTATTTTATTAATGGTGTTATTTATTTCGAAAATAGTGTTATTTATTTTGTTAATGGTGTTATTTTTTAATAAATAGTGTTATTTATTTTGTTAATGGTGTTATTTATTTCGTAAATAGTGTTATTAATTTTGTTAATGGTGTTATTTATTTCGTAAATAGTGTTATTTATTTTGTTAATGGTGTTATTTATTTCGTAAATAGTGTTAATTAGTTTGTTAATAGTGTTATTATTTATTTCCTGACTTTTTTTTCTGTGAAGATCCCGGCAAGGGTTATTAATGTTTGGTTATGTGTCGCTTTCTGAAAACAATAAATGTTTATGTTGAAGCACCCCTGTGATTGTTACACTTTTCTGTTTCAAACTGACCCCGGCCCCCCATCAGAAAAGTTATTTGGCCCTCGCAGGAAAAAGTTTGTGACCCCTGAGATAGGCGAATCTATAGTGTCAAAACTGATGTCAGCTGGTTCAAATTCAAGTTCACTATACATAACAATAAATACAAAATAACAGTGCAGATAGCCCACTGGTAGTGTGAGCAGAAAAGTGCAGATATGTCCATTGTTCAATATAAACAGTGTAAACCATAGGTAGATATAGCAGAAGTCTAATACGTGTGTGTGTGTGTGTGTGTGTGTGTGTGTGTGTGTGTGTGTGTGTGTGTGTGTGTGTGTGTGTGTGTGTGTGTGTGAGTGAGTGAGTGAGTGAGTGAGTGAGTGAGTGAGAGTGATTTAGTGATTTATATGTGCAGTTGTTCATTCCAGACTCTTGGAGGAAAAAACTGTTGCACAGTATGGATGTGAGGGCCTGGATAGTTCGGTACCTTTTCCCAGACAGTAGTAGGATGACAAGTTTGTGTAAGGAGTATGTCTGGTCATCTACAATGCTGGTTGCTTTGCGGATGCAGTGTGTGGTGTAAATGTCCCTTCATGTGATTGAGACACTGGTGATCTTCTCAGCTGTCCTCACTACGAGCTGCAGGGATTTGCGAACCGATGGTGCAGTTCCCTAACCAGGCAGTGATGCAGCTGCTCAGGATGCTCTTGATGGTATGATCAATATCGCCAGAACACAACACAACTCCTCACAGAAAGATGTAGTAGCTGATCTTCCCACTCACCCAGACAGCTCTAGCCAGGTAGCACCACAATTTTCCATACATGTCACACCAGAAAGAGAACTAGTCATATTTAGAGGCGATAATTCTGACAAATATTCTGTGCATGAATGGATTGACATGACAAAAGCTTTCCTAAGAAAACAAAAATGTCCAGTTACTAGTCAAGCTGAGGAAATTATGAGATGATTGTCAGGCTAGACCAAAAACTTGGCTTGCGGGAGTGATGAGTCTAAAACTGAACCCAGAGTTAATCTACTCTGTTTTTAGCAGTATTTCAGTGATGCATCATCATCTCTGCCTCTAGCAGATTTTTTACTGCACACCAAACCTAAAGAGAACCCAGTTGATTACTGGATCAGAGTAAACAAAATTGCTCATTTGGCTGACGAAGGTCTACGCAGACAGGGTAGGAGAATGGAAAATATCAATGAGAACGTGGCCCGTATGTTTGTCAAACATTGTCCCAGCACTGAGCTGTCTTCAATTTTTTTAGTGAAAGGAAAGCGAAAGACATTCAGCAAAGATTAGATGATTTCTAACGGAGGGTTCGCCTGCGGATCTTGGCCGCTAGATGCCGCCATAGGATCACGAATGGCGCCAACCCCGTATCCGGCTGTAAAGGGCACCCCCTGGATCTTCGCCGTCCTCAGATCTTCGGCAATCCTTTCTCCCCCTTTTGTTCAGGCTGTTTTTTAGTTCTCTTTTTCGTTAGTTTTTTGGGGATTGTTTGTGGTATCCAGTTGTTACACCGTATTCTGTGATCACCTTATTTTGTGACCACAGAGGGCGCATTATCTAAGTTTTAGTTCTCGGGAACGCGCGCTCTGCGCAGCGTGCGTAGGCTACGCCGACGCTCTTTGGTTTCCTTTTATGAAATGTTCGGCAAGTCTACAGATTGTAAATGTGTTTATAAGCATTTTATGCTGTCTATTTACTACATAAAACATACACAAACATAAATATTTTATTGCAATTATTCTACCATTTTAAACGTCTTATAATAACAAAATTATAATAATCGTTTTGAATTTATACATCAGCATACTACAGAAAGCAGCAGTTCAAAGTGCAATAGCGCTAAAAAGCACTAGCTTAATAACTAAAGGATATTAAAATAATTGTTTTGGAAATTCGTATTATAGTAATTTCATAGTATGTAGCCTAATCCCTGCCTGAACTATTCGGTGTGAGACTTAACAGAATAGTATGATATTTAAAAACAAATAAAACAAAATTTAAAACAAATGTACTCGTGTAATACAGCGCATTCATTATCTGTTCTTGTTATAAAGCTTTTGTTAGGTTACTTAAGGAAAATCAGACAATTTAAGCAATAGAGTCATCAGTCAAAAGAGGCATTAGTTATGAGAGCTACAATCCGAACGCGTTACCCCTTGTTTCGGCACAAAAAAAGTGGCATGTGGCATGGTGGCATGTGTGTCACTAATTCAGCCGTCCTTCGTCAGAAAATGTGACTCCACTATATCTCTGCATTAAATAACACAGGTGTAACCAAATCACTTCAAGTTACTTACCATCTCTTTATCATCTCAAATAAAACAGGCCTTCACCACTAGATTAAACTGATAAGGTGTATTATGTGGGTCACCGATTCTGACGACCTACATCAGAAAATGTGACTACACTATATCGACGTAGCCTACGCACGCTTCGCAGATCGCGCGTTCCCGATAACTAAAACTTGAATGAATGAATGAATAATCGTGGTGTTTCAAAGCTTTTGACGCTGTCCTCATTTTCACCATGTCGTTTCATTCATGTTCCCATATCGCGTCAATGTGTATTTTGTGCGTGTGACGCAGGTGATCGATAAGCCTCAATACTTATTCGTTTAGTCAAGCATTTGGTCTGTAGTGCTGGTTTCAGTTTTACAGCATATCTAATTCATTTCCTCTTTTTCGAGGTTCTCGCTCCAACAGTGACCCTGCTACGAGAGATGATATCAGACGGAATGATCAGCCATGCCGAAGATGCTCCCTCTCCTATCAGAAGGAAGGATCAGCCATGCATAAGATGCACCATCTCCTCATAGACCTAATACATTTAAATGCTTATTATATAATGTTAATTATGATTATTGCCCAAAAGAGGATCTCAAGGTTTTTTCCTTAATCTCAGTCACCATTGGCTTGCTCATTAGGGACAAATAGGGACAAATATAATTCAAATGTTACACTTCTTTATACATCAATGTAAATCTGATTTGTGTGTGTGTGTGTGTGTGTGTGTGTGTGTGTGTGTGTGTGTGTGTATTGTCTATTGTAAAAAGTGCTATACAAATAAAATTGAATTGAATTGAATTGAACTCAGGACATGGGCCCACGTAATTTTAATGCTCCAGCGTGTTCCAGAAATGAGGGGAAAAGCCTTTCCTTTTTTCAGAGAAGTCCATTGCTTTTGGCATGTTGCTTAGCTTAATCTGCAGTAAGCAAAGACTGTCAAAACGCAGGATTTGGCTACCTTGAGATATTAGCGACGGTGCAACTCACTAGGTGATTTAGGAGAAAGTACGAATTAAAGCCTCTCGTTTTATGAGCCATGAACTTGTAACCCGTATATTTTTTGCGACGAGTACCTTTTTAAAAAAAGGCGCAACGCCCTTTAGCAAACCATGCCCTCCCATGAAAATCTATTCAGCATAAATAATTTGCCACGTGTGTCCCTGCGTCCTATTAACATCAAAATGAAAAAAAAGTTTATTATTGGCTAGGTTTTTCCTCCCGAAGAGGTTGTATGCAAAATTCGTAATCGGGACCAGAGTGCGAGACTGGTTAATATTATTAATTCTATTAATTTAGACTATTAATATTTAGATTTACACACGGGAATGAGCAGTTGTGGTCGCTAACTCGAAAAGGGTTCTTTCGTATGACAAAATTGCACTGACGGCAATGCTGTTTGAAACACTGAATAGGGCAAGTTACCGCTTAAACGAAGTTTAGCCAAATGCCTATTTAAACAAAATTTTGACCTACAGAATCTCTTACACTCTGGACTTTGTGACAATCACAAAGCATTTTTGAGCTTGCTCATTGGTAATAGGTCTGATTTGTGGCACTCCCGATAATCCTGTTAGACTTTTCACACTTTAGTATGGGTTGTCATGTAGAAATATTGTTTTGTCAGCAGGTACATCGGTAGTTTGGAAAAAATTGTAGCCTGCCCTGTTTTAACAAGCATATATGATAACGATTTTGCAGTTTAAAAGTCGTTCGAATTGTGGACATCTGTAAACACGACAAAGGTGATTTTGTATAATCCTGCAGCTTGGTGGATTTGCTTAGCGATTTGTTTGATTTCAAAGTAAATTTTGGCAGGATTCAACAAACAAAGGATTTAATAAAAGATTGAACAAACAGGCGACACTCAACCACTTTGTTGTGAAAGACACAGTTTCTTTTGTAACATATCCGATCTGAAAATGCTACCAAACGATCTTTGACCAGATCCTTCTGAGAGAGGACGAAATATCTAAATGATCATTTCGAAAGCGTCATCAGTAAAGATGTAAAAAATTGCTTTGCACAGCTTCTTCAAGCATAGCTGAAAAATAATGTAATTGGATAACACCCTTGTTAAATTAACCTGTGTTGACACTTTCAGGGTATCTCCACTGATCTCAACTGTGACTACCCCTCCCGAACTTAGGTGCTACTTGGCCGATCGATCATCCTATCCAGTATGGATAATATGTGATTATAGAAGTCCTCGGAATTGTCGAAGTTACCGATTGAGGAAAAGTGTAACGTCCTTGCAACTCAATGTTTATGAAAATTTCCCTAAGAGTTACCCTTATCTCTGGATCTATACCAGGGTTTTGAAAGGTCACCATCACTAAAATGGTATATAATAAACATTTTATCATTCTCTTTAGAAAAGTATTTACATACCCAAGGATCTGGGAAGGTCAATAAACCATGAACAGCTTTGGGGAGATCAAATCAAATATCAAATATCAATATCAAGTCTTACTTTTAAAATTAATGAAAACATACATCTTTTCACGTGGGCAAGAAGTTTTACTCTGAATGAATGGTCTTAGACTTTTTTTTTGCAATACTACAGGTGTTTAATGCACTGTGCTGTTGAAAAGTATTTTAAACAACAAACGTCTGCAGAAAGTACAATTCTGAGGCCAGTTGTGCATTGTGGGCATTATATAGTTCAATAGCAGCTTAAACAACAATAGTGTGCTCATATCTGTAGAAAGTACAACTCGTAGTCTGGATGTGCACTTAAAGCACAAACGCAAAAAGTATACAATCTACAGACTGTAATTACAGCTTTTTACCTGGGAAAGGCTTTTTACTCTGAATGAATGTTCTTCGACTGTTTTGACAACACTACAGTTCTTAGACCGATAATTCCAAGGTTGGTTGTGCATCTTGCAAATCAAGACTGTATGTATCTACACAGTTATGTTTTAAAACAAATACGTAAAACGTAAACAATCAATAAACTGACATCTTTTCACGTGTTCAACACGTTTTACTGTGAAAAAATGTACAAACTTTTAAAGGGGGGAAATACGTTTCACTTTGTCAGCAGAAGGTACAATTCTGAGCTGGTTGTGCGTCTTGCAAGTCACGGTTATATGTATTAACACAGTTGTTGCTTTTAAGCAAATACGCAAAACATAATCAATTTGCAGATTGTACAATCTTTTAACCTGGATAAGGCGTTTTACTGTGAATGAATGCTCTTAGACTGTTTTCACAAAACTGTTCAATAGTATCTTAATCAGCGATAGTTTGCTCATGTCCGTAAAAAATGAAAATTCTGATGCTGGTTCTGATGCCTTATACGTGAATAGCATCTTAAACAGCAATACTGTATTACTGTTCATCTCTGCAGAAAGTACAATTCTAAGACTGGAAGTTTTTTTGTACAGTCGTTTCCGTAGGAACTCGTTTTACTCTGTCCGCAGAGAGAGTAGTTCTGAGGCTGGATGTGCTTCCTGCAACACGGTTATATGTACCAACCCAGTTATGCCTCAAAGCAAATACTATATACTATGTTTTTGTACAGGTGTGTTGTACTGTTGGAAGAAACAGCGATAGTGTGTTCATCTATGCAGAAAGTATAAGTCTGAGCATGGAAGGGAACTTAAAGCACACCCGTAAATCGTAAACATTCTACAACCTGTACAATCTTTTCACCTTGAAAATGCATTTAACTTTGTCCATAGACAGTACAATTCTAAGGCTGGTTCTGCGTCTTGAAAGTCACAGGTATTTGTATCAACAAAGTTATGACTTAACGCACATGTGCAAAACGTAAACTAATCTTTCACTGTACTGAAAGGATCTAAAACAGCGACAACGTGTTTATCTCTGCAGAAAGAGCAATTCGGAGGTTGGATGTGCTCTTAACGCACACACGTAAAGCGTAGACAATCTGCAGCCTGTACAATCTTTTCACGTTAGAAATATGTTTTACTTTGTCCACAGACAATACAATTATATAGTGTGCTCATGTCGGTAAAAATTCTGAGGCTATGTATGCACTTAAAGCAAAAACGTAAAGATTCTACACCATGTACAATCTTTTCACCTTGGAAATGCGTTTTACTCTGTCAGCAGAGAGTACAATTCTGAGGCTGGATGTGCATTTTAAATGTCACGGCTATATGTATCAACACAGTTATCAAATAGCAAACAAATAATTTGCAGGGTTTACAATCTTTTCACCTGGACAATGTGTTTTACTGTGAATGTATGCTCGTAGATTGTTTTCACAAAACTGTCAAACCAGCGGTTGTGTGCTCATGTCGGTAAAAAGAACAATTCTGAGGCTGGGTGTGCATTATGTGAATTATACTGATGAGTAGCATCTTATACAGCAATACTGTGTTCATCTGAGAAGAAAGTACAATTCTCAGATAGGTTGTACACTTAAAGCACACACGTAAAACTTATACAACCTGTACAATCTTTTCACGTGGGAAATACGTTTCACTCTGTCAGCAGAAGGCACAATTCTGAGGCACATTTATATGTATTAACACAGCTATTGCCTTTAAACAAATACGTAAAACATAATCAATTTGCATAATGTATAATCTTTTAACCCGGAAAACTCGTTTTACTGTGAGTAAATGCTCTTAGACTGTTTTCACTACAGGTGTTAATGCATTGTGCTGGTGAATAATGTCTTAAACAGCAATAGTGTACTCATGTCGGTAAACAGTACAAATCTGAGGCTGATTGTGCACTTAAAGCACAAACTTAAAATGTAAACAATGTTTTTACGTTGGAAATATGTTTTACTTTGTCCACAGACAATACCATTTTGAGGCTGGTTGTGCGTCTTAAAGGTCACGGCTATTTGTATCATTATAGTTATTAATTAAAACGTAAACGTGTAATCTACTAACTGTGCTTACATCTTTTCATATGGGCAAATCGATTTACTCTGAATGAATGTTCTTAGACTGTTTTCACAAAACTACAGGTGTTTCTTGCACTGTACTGTTGGAAAAGATCTTAAACAGCGATAGTGTAGTGATAGTTCTCATCGCTGCAGAAAGTATAATTCTGAGATTGGAACGTAACACGTAAGACGTAAACATTCCACACCCTGTACAATCTTTTCACCTTGGAAATGCGTTTTACTTTGTCCAGAGACAATACAATTCTAAGGCTGGTTGTGGGTCTTAAAAGTCTATTTGTATCAACAAAGTTATGACTTAACCCACATACGTGAATAGTAAACAATCTGTACAATCTTTTCACTTGTGAAATATGTTTTACTCTTTCAGCAAAGAGTAATGTATAAACATAATTATGACATAAAGCACATACGTAAAACGTAAACAATGTACAGGCTGTACTTACATCTTTTCATGTGAGATGAACGTTTTAATCTTTAATGAATGTTCTTAAACTGTTTTTTACAAAACTACAGGTGTTTAAATCCACTGTACTATTGGAAAGGATCTTACACGGCGATAACGTATTTATCTCTGCAGAAAGTGCAATTCGGAGGTTGGATGTGCACACACGTAAAGCATAGCATGGAAAATACCTTTAACTTTGTCCACAGACAGAACAAATTTGAGGCAGGATGTGCACTTAAAGCACACACGTAAAACGTAAACAATCTCCAACCTGTACAATCTTTTCACCTTGGAAATGCGTTTTACTTTGTCCACAGAGAATACAATTCTGAGTTTGGTTGTGCATCTTGCAAATCAATACTATATATATATCAAAACACGTTAAGCGAAAATGTAAACAATCTGGAGCCTGTACATTCTTTTCACGTAGGAAATAAGTTTTAATCTGTCTATAGTGAGTACAATTCTGAGGTTGGTTGTGCATTATACTTTTTAAAAGTATTTTATACAGCGATAGTGTGATCATCTCGGCAGAAAGGCATATTTCTGAGGCTGGATGTATTTTTTTGCAAGTAACGGTTATATGTACCAATCAAGTTATGCCTTAAAGCTGAACTTACATCTTTTCATTTGGGTTAAACATTTTACTCTCAATGGCTGTTTTCACAAAACTGGTCAATAGTATCTCAAACCGCGATAGTGTGCTCACGTCCGTAAAAAGTAGATTTAAAAAAGAATTATAGCAAAACTGAAAAGCAAAACTGTATTCATCTCTGAAGAACATTTAATTCTGAGACTGGAAGTTCACTTAAAGCACTTAACACGTAAACAATCTACTAACTGCACTTACATATTTTTATTTGGGGAAAACGTTTTACTGTTCTGTTGGAAAGTATTTTAAACAGCGATGGAGTGTCATCTCTGCAGAAAGTTAAATCTGAGGCAGAAAGTCCACGTAAAACGTAAACAATCAGACTGTTTTAAAAAAAACTGTTCAATAGTACCTTAAGTAGCTCATGTCCATAAAAAGTAAAATACTGTCGCTGGATTCGCATTAAGTGCATTATAGTCGTGAATAGCATCTTAAACAGCGAAACAGTGTTCATCTTTGAAGGACGTATAATTCTGAGGCATGAAGTGCACTTACACACGTAAATCAACAGCATGTTGATACTGTAAATCAACAGTAATTCCGGATCGGGATGTGTTTCTAGCAAGTCACGGCTATATGTATCAACACAGTTATGCCTTAAACAGTTAACAGTGTGTTCATCTCTGCAGAAACTGCAATTCTGAGCTTGGTTCTTGCCTGCCACAGCTATTTGTATCAACACACTAAAAGAACTTACATAAAGCGTAAACAAGCTACAAACTGTACTCCAGTCTTCTTACGTGGGTAAGGCGTTACACTCTAAATGAATACTCTTAAACTGTTTTCACAAGAAAACAGTTGTTAATGCATTGTGCTGTTAAATAGAAAAAAACAGTAGTAGTGTGCTCATCTCTGCAGAAACTGCAATTCTGAAGTTGGATATGCTTCTTGAAAGTCACAGCCATATGTGTCAACACAGTTGACTTAAAGCACATACGTAAAACGGAAGCAATCTACTAACTGTGAGCAAGACGTTTTACTGAATGAATGCTCTTAGACCGTTTTCACAAAACTACAGGTGTTTATTGAATTGTGCTGTTGAACAGTGTCTTAAACACTAATAGTGTGTTCATTTCAGCAGAAACTGCAGTTCTGAGGTTGAATATGCTTTTTGCATGTCATGGCGATTTGTATCAACACAGTTGTGTGTTAAAGCACATACGTAAAACCTAAACAATCTACAGACTGTACTTACATCTTTTCACGTGGGCAGAGACGATTTCCTCTGTCCGCAGATAGTAAAATTATGTAGTTGGTTGTGCATTATATTGTTCAATAGCATCTTGACCAACAATAGTGGGCTCATCTTCGTAGAAAGAACAATTCGGATGCTGGATATGCCTTTTTTAAGTCACGGCTATATGTAGCAACACAGTTAATATCTTTAAGCATGTACGTTAGACGTAAACAATATGCTGCCTGTACAATTTTTTTCACTTGGAAGATTGTTTTTACTCTGTCCGTAGAAAGTACAATTCTGTTGCTGTTGTGAATTATATCATTCAATAGCCTCTTGAACAGCGAAAGTTGAACATATCTGAAGAAACTACAGTTAGGACGCTGGATGTGCTTATTGCAGATCACGGTTATAAGTAACAACACAGTTATGTCTTAAAGCACATACGTAAACAAGTTATTGACTGTACCTACTTCTTGTCTCGTGGGAAAGACGTTTTACTCTAAATTAAACATTTTTTTTTTTACGAAACATCGATAGTGTACTCACGTCTACTGTACAATTCTGAGGCTGGATGTGCACTTAAAGCAAACTGATTAATATTATTAATAATATTATAATAATAGTAATATTATTTAACGTCTTTTTGCGCATCTTGGAAGTTTAGCCAAAATCATTATTGCCAGTGCAACATGTTTATTTCCAACTTGACGAGCTCAAAAAAGTACATTTAAGTTAGCATAGTCAAGACGTTTCGACTATTTTCTTTAAACATGTCAACTGGAAATGAATGGATGGGAAACAGATGTGTCTGAAACAGATGAGGATGTTGCAGTCCTCGATGAATGCATGATCTTACACCGTTTTAGACACAGACAGATTGTAGTTCTTGAACAAGCTTTCACACACTTTCGACAGGGATTTTGGTCCACTCATCCATGCAGATGTTTTCTAGATATTTTAGGTATTGGTGCTGTTGCTGGCTTACACTGAGGTTCAGACCCCTCAACTGGCAAGGTCAATTCTGGATATTAAAATGCATCTTACAGAATCACTCCTTAGTTGCCGTAGCTGTGTTTTAGGTCTTTGTCCTCTTGAGATCCTTGAGGTCTAGCATTAACTGTAAATCAGTCCGTTTTAGACTATACTTCCAATTTTTACTTGATTGGTCTCTAATACACTCTGTGGTTGAAAGCTCTTGTGGATCAATGATGAAAGAAAATATGATGCCTCTCGCATTGGTCAAACCATACTTGGGGCCGAATACAATGTGCGGTGACATATAACATTTTTGACATTCTGTCAGTAGCTTTCAATGACAGGTAAACGGTGACAGAGTCAGTTTTAGACTCTGATTTTTTGACATATTACTTAGGATTGTTGATACCCTTGGCAGAGTATTTGAGACCTGGGTTAGGGCATTGACTGTACCCATTCTGTATAGGGCCTAAAGACACCAAATTTGCCAAATGAGCCACCAGATTTGACAAGGTTTTAGGTCAGTCAGTCAGTATTTTCTTTAAACATGTCAACTGTAAATAAAAGGATGGGATGTTGCAGTCCTTAATGAATGCATGACCTGACACCGTTTCAGACATATATAGATTGTAGTTCTTAGACAAGCTTTCACAAACTTTCTGCAGGGATTTTTGTTCACTCCACCTATTGGTGTGTTGCTGGGCTACACTGAGGTTCAGGCCCCTCAACTGGCTAGGTCAATTCAGGATCTTGAAATGCATCTTACAGAATCACTCCTTAGTTGGCTGTGTATTTTAGGCCGTATACAAGGACACAAGGAGTGCACCTCCAAGGGCCCAGCAGTCAAAATCCTGAAGTTTGCAGATGACTTGACAGTCATTGGTCTTATCTGGGACAATGGCGAGTCTGCCTACAGATGGGTTATGGAGCAGGTGGTCCTTTGGCGCAACCACAACAACCTGGAGCTGAACACAACCAAGACAGTGGAGATGAGAGTGGACTTCAGGAGAACTCTTCCTGGTCTGTTCTCCATATTTAAAGCTATTAATTCCGCATTGTTCATTTAATCTTTGTTTTATTTGTTTCATTGTTTCATTTTATTTTTAATTCAATTCACAACTGCACATGTAAAGTCTACAGATATGTTTGTGTGTGTATATGTCACTGTGGGTGTATGTGTGTGTGCAGGAGGATGTGTGATGTGTGAGCATACTTGGCCAATAAAGTCTGATTCCGATTCCTTGGGAGTTTGTGGGGGACTTAAGACCTGGTCTTTCCTTTGTATGTAGCTATTTGTCAGTGTCTTTTTTCCTTAACCTTGACATAGGAGGACCCTGGCAGGGCATTGATTGTAACTCAGTTTTTAGTGTAGGTTCACATACGTTGGCAGGCTAGGTCTCGGATACATTGGGCATTTATTGTAACTCATTCACATTTCAACGTACTTCCGCTGCAACCTACTTTTTGTATTAAACACTGTGTTGACATGATGCCGTTGAGGACCAGGGCAGGGCATTTGAGTCATGTAACACAGTCTGAATTTTAGTTATTTGACCCCAGATAAAACCAGAAGTGAAATTATTTGGCTGTTTTGTCGTGTTGGCCCTTAGGCCCCCTAATGTCTCTGATTGTTATTGTACCTGTGACTCTGTGAAAGGAATTCACCCTAATTCGTTAGTTTTTTGTTACTTACGAAATTCTCATGCCTAAAATTGTCATGCCTACCATCAAATGTCACAATTGATGCTATTGAGACCACTGATCCACGACAGGGCAGATAGGTTCGTTTGATTGCAATTCAGTTAATGTAAAATGGTCAAGGTTGGTCCAATAAATACCCTAAGGTGACATGAGATAG
The DNA here is from genome assembly GCA_033117975.1 of Parotocinclus spilosoma. Lineage (NCBI taxonomy): Eukaryota > Metazoa > Chordata > Actinopteri > Siluriformes > Loricariidae > Parotocinclus > Parotocinclus spilosoma. The sequence continues at coordinate 2,167 of JAVSBV010134300.1, read as the reverse complement.
TTCACTGCTTTGCCAGTCTGTGTTTGAATTGTAGCCCAGGTATATGACACTTGAAGGCCCTGAAAGGTCACAGAGACCTCTCCAGAGCATTGGCTGTAATTTAGTAGGTTTCAAGCTACTGTCAAAAAACCTTGCCAGGCTTTGTCTCAGATACACACAGAGGTGCCAATGCCCCTGGGGTCTTGAAGCGCCTTGGGCATTTCATTGACGTTAACTAAATTTTCTACCTTTTGCCAACAAAGTTGCCTGAGGTAAAATGTTTTTCTATTGTGGTAAACCTTGATGTCAGTGACAGGGCACAGAAGACCCTGACAGGTAATTGAATGTATCACAGTCAGTCAAAAAATGTAACTACTTACACCCTGGCATAGCACAGAGTCCCCTGGCAAAGCATAAACTGTATCCTACAACTATACAATTAGTAGGACTGGTCCGGGCGACACACTGACCTGACCTCCAATAAAGTTGATTCCCCTGGAAGAGTAGAGAGGGCCATGGCATGACATTTGATGTAATTAAATCAGATATTGATTAAACCTTTCACAGAGGCTACTAGTTTTTGATATACACCCATGAAATTTTACTCACTTGAATCCATGATACACTACTTTGAAATGCACACAGTTTCTGTAGTTGTTGTGGAAGCACACACTATTGATTTTTGAAATTTTATTATTATAATTATCATTAAATTATTTTACATGTTTTTCTGCATGCATTAACTCCCACATTTCAAATATGTTTGATTTCTGACAGCATCATCGCAAAACATTTGCATTGTAACAGTGTGCTGCACTAGCAACATTCTATTTGTTTTAAGATGTTGCTTGAGCAGTTCTTGAATTATCAACACAGGATAAAGGTACATTGAGGTCCCTGACAAAGCACAGAGTTAGTCCGTTTTTAACCTATTTCCAAATTTTGTGGGCATAAGTCCAAATCAGACTGGGTTACACTCAATACTGTACGCTATTAAATAGTTGGAATGCCAGAGACAACAAGGACCCCAAGTGCATCTCATGTCACCTCAGATTCTAACCAAGTCCAAGCCTGTCAAATTTCTGTGGCTGTGAGTCAACAACCTATTTAATTTCAGGCATTTCACTGGTGGGGCCTCTGTGCCCTGTCAAGTACATCAAAGGCCAAATAGGAGTAACATGTCACCTCAGATATAACTTATATGAGATATAAGTTGTTATAAAGTTGTTACATACTATAGTGGCCCTTGAAAGAGCCTCTGTGCCCTGTCATGGACGTCTAGGGTCACAATGGTATGACATGTTTCCTTAGGGTGTAGTTGAAAGCAAGGCCTGCAAAATGTTTGTGACCAAAAACTCACTGAATTCACGGCCAGTTCCCTGCCTGGGACCTGTGCCTGCGACAAAAGAGGGGTCGCAAGGCATATCTCAGCTCATATCTTGGTTAAAGCATGCAAAATTTAATAGAACAAAAACTGACTTAAAAACCTTTGCTCTGTCAAGATTTTTAATGGTCACAATGGCAAAGTGTCACAAACATTTGCATCCAGGGCCAAGTGTGCCAAATTTGGTGGCAGTAGGTCAAAAATCGACTGGGTACAGCCAGTGTCAAGCCCCACACCGTAACGAAAGTGACATCATAGAACCCAAAGAAATTTCATGTCACCTCAGAGTGTATCCAAGACAAATTATGCCAAACGTTGCATCTGTATTTTAAAAACTGAACTGAAGTATACTCAATGCATTACCATGGGCCCCTTTGCCCTGTAAAGGACAAGCCTAAAATTTTAATAGAAGATGGTATTTGAATAGCTGACGCCCTTGTCCACAGCGACTTACAATTCAATTAATACAGTCTTACATTCCAAGCAATTGTTTGTTAAGGGCCTTCCTCAGGGACCCAACTGTGGCAGAGGGGGGATTTGAACTGTCTTAGAGCAATCGCCACTGGTATAGATAGATCAATTTAAACAGGTCAATAAAGGTTTTATTTACAGCATTAGGTTAAAACAAGTAATTAACAAAAGTGCAAAAGCTAAGAGATATGCACACATTGGCACAATATGTAACACTGTGTAAATACCTAATTACACAAATTTGAGTAGCTCGAATATGTTACCTTAATCCCTGTCTAAATGCAATTTATCCTGCCTATACAGTGCAGTGTCTTCATTTATACTTTGTCAGAA
>JAVSBV010134290.1:0-17079 GCA_033117975.1 Parotocinclus spilosoma | reverse complement strand
GATATAACCTTGTGTGTGTCGCTTACATGGCCACTGATGCTGATAGCGACGTTAAAGAAGCCAAATAAATAAATAAAAAACCTCCTTATTGTGCACCTTGAAACAGCCACAGCACTTCTTTTCAGAGAGTCCTGTAAGTCAGCGGACATTATTTGTGTTTTTTTTTTGTTTTGCATCTAGAACAATTTTCCCGGCAGCTAATATTTTTGTTGGTCTGCCTGTTTATTTCTTGGTTTTAACAGAATCCCTTATTTTCCAATTTTTAATTAGAGTTTGAACACTGCTAATTGGCATTCTTAATTCCTTGGATATCTTTTTATATCTTTTGCCTGGTATATAAAGTTCAACTATCTTCTCCTGCACATCCTTTGGTAATTATTTTGCTTTCCCCATGGCTCGTAATCCAACAGCGTCAGTGACAACCCTGGATGAAGCATGCAGGGGTCTGTCAGGAGCCCATAGACTCACTGACTTTTTATACACACCACACACTCATTACAAGCAAATAGATCACAGGCGAGGACGGTTACTTTTAGTAGCCATTTAAACCTGTGTGTGTCAATTTGTGTGCATGTTATAATGCCAAAACTTTCAGGTTATGTAAACTTTTGATCTGGGTGATTTGGCTAATTTTTGTTGTCATTATGATTTAAAAAGGCCAAACACAATTGTTTGCTAATAAATTGCTTTACCAAACCCCTAACCATGAATAAATTAACATGTTTTTGTATTATCATTCATATTCTCTTAAAAACGGCCAAAAATGACAAATTCTGCCAGGGTATGTAAACTTATGAGCATATCAATCTGTATACGTACCCATCCAGAACACACACATTCACAGTTTTGTTTGCGTTGGATGCACATCAGCTGATTTAAGACTGGAATGTGGGATAAAACCCAAGCTGGGGGAGGGATTGGGAACTCCACAGGGATTTCTTTGAGGCAACAGTACTGACCATTCCACAACCATGTGGCCCACCGTGTATGCAGATGGTTGAACAGTGTATCCATATGTCATTGTTGAAAACAATGTCTTTTTTAAGAAATGTGTATTAATGTGGACTTGGTGCTGCCTTTGCTGCACTTTTCTAGGAATGTCTTTCATGGGGTTAAGGTCAAAACAAACTTGCCAAATTATTTATTTATGGGCCCTCTCTTATGAATGGGTACACAGCCATGCTGGAGAAGAAAACATCTCAAATCTCCTAATACACAATTCTGAAGAATTGATATGAAATATCATGCCCAGTTCACTGGGATGAAAGAATCCCAACCAGTACCGTCCAAAACAGATCATTATTCCTCCTTTACTAAATATTACAATTCGGACTATGCATTTGCACAAGTCCTCCTGGCATCTAGGAAGCTATAATTCATCCAGCAAACCATCAGAGAATATATGTTACCATTCAACCAGTGTCCAATGGCAGTGCTTCACTCTGCCTTATGTGATTTTTTGCAATGTATCTGGTGATTTTAGGCTTGTGTGCAGCTTTGAGAACAAACCTGGAAGAGTTTTGGAAAAAGGCAGTTTGGATCTTGGTAGTCCACTTGAAGGTACAATTTGAAACTTAGTGTTTTGGTTCTGTAAACTTGTGTGGCCTCCTGATCTAAAGCTGAACTGAGCTGAAGTGCAATTAGACATTTCCATTTCAGAATACTCACTACCTAAGGTGTGAATTGTAAAAAAGCGACATTTTATGACAATGCCCAAACTGAGCTGAGCTGCTCAATATAAAACTTTATATTGTAAGCACTGTATTCTGTATGTTTGCGTTTATTCTGTTTAGATGTTGAATGCCAGAATTATGTGGACAACAATCCTGTATAGTGTGCCAGTACAATATCTGAGTTCTGTAAATGCACAACCCAACCATCACATTGCAAGCCCAGCCTGGGGGTTGATCCCAAGCTAAACTGTTATAAGCAAACCACCTTTTCCTTTTATAAATCAGAAAAAGTTGGGATGGTGTGGAAAATGCTAATTTAAAAAATGCACCGTTCCTTACTTTTTTCACTGCAGACAGTATGAGCTCAAGATATTTTGTGTTTTGTCTGTTCACCTTAATTCTGTATGTTAATAAACATCCATTCCTGAATTTCAAGCCTGCAACACATTTCAAAAATAAATTGGGACATGGACACAGTGATGTAAAAAAGCCTAAATAATGATGTACCTCATATTGCTATCCATAGAATGTATTGTATCAACTTTTTTGGCATGTGTTAAAGGCCTAAAATGCAGGAACGTTTGTTTATTTACCAATGAATTGAAGTTGTTTAGAAAACAAAACATTAAATATACTGGGTTCATACTGTCTGCAATGATATAAATGTCAACATACATGTAAAGATAAATGCGTTCTTTTAAAATATATTTGCTTTTTCCATACTGTCCCAACTTTTTCTGATTTGAGGTTGTGTATTCCACACTATTGTGCATACCTGATTACCAAATCGCTACCATCCAACATGTCCACATCAGTGGAAACACAAACTGCATCATGATTTTTATTTATCAGCTCTTAGCAAGTTCCTCCTTATGTGCTTCCTCACATTATAAACACCTTCAGCAGACTGCACCTCCTAAGCCTTCAAACCTCTGCAGAATACACCCACCACTCAGCTCCGGTTGTATGTCTAGCAGTGGGGCTCGATCACCGGAGCCATTCAGGGAGCTGGGGATTGCAGGTGCATGCTGGGAGACAAGAAGCTCTGCTAAGCAAAAAGTGAATCGGAGGCAGTATGGTGACTGCGTGCCATGCTTCTCCAGCAGGGGCACAAGCTGTTGCCACCACCGCTGCTACTTTTCCATAGGGGAACTTGTGCTAGTGCGGATGCGCCTCCTACACAGAAGACGTGTGTGTGTGTGGAGGGGGGGTGCTGTGCATGTGTTTTATCCTGTTCTTGGTTGAATTGAAAGCTGCTGATCACAAGGAACATTGTGCTACTCTATTGCTCTATTCCTCCAGGTTCAGCCAAGCTTCCGATGTGAGAAAGAGTTCACTGTGCATTCTTCCCTGTACTCGTCATGTGCAGCATTGGTGTAAAGATGGCTCTTTTACAAAAGAAATTTCTCAGCTAACATTTGAATGACGTTTTGTTATAAGAGTCATGATATTGGATCTGCCCAGAAGGAAATAGACTAACATTTGGAAAACATTTAATCAAAATGAAACAAAGAGGCCTATTAAAGAGCAGACCTGTGTGTCCAGGTTTTCTACCTACATGTTTCTAAAATGGTGTATAATATCAGTTTTGGATGATTGTCCATCACCAATTGGCAGTGTCTATGTAACAGAATGTTCTAGAGTTTGAAAATAGCAACACAAATTTAGTGATTTGTTACGCCTGGAGATGGATTGATTTTTTTTCTTGTTTTCTTGGATGATTCCAATTTCTGATTAATTAAAGATAGGACTGGCCGATTCCGATTTTTTCTTTGGTCCAAAAATTGGCAATTACATCATGCAAATAATTTTTGTTGAACTTTTCTTTTTGAAGAAAGTTGAACTATTCTGTTTAAGGCAGAATTAATTTGTAAAATATTTGTAGTGAAAACAGTGTGTTTTTCATGTGTAGCTGTGTTTTGTTGCTGTGGCTGTGAGTGCAAGTGTGGTCAATCACATTGAAAACTGGCCGATTCCAGTCGCCGGGTCAATGATTGGTGCATCTCTAGTTACGTCGCATTATGACTGTATCTGCAAGGACAATTGGTATACCACTCATTCTCTTACATTTCAAGCACAACATACACCAGTGCATTTCAAACTAAATTTACACTTCTGTCATTCATTCCAGAAGTTCACCACAATTGAACTTTTGGCAGAAAATCAAAAGCCAAAAGGAGAAGTCTGGGCGCTTCAGTCTTTGGTGTAGGTTTACAAATATCTACAATTGTAAGTTTAAGAGACATCGTATCTATACTGTTATGACATGTCAGTATGATGTAATGTCTACTGTTAGAGATTTAGCTATACTATTTATGTTGCCACATTTCTAGGTCATTTATACTTTTCTCAAACAGTGCTGCTTACGTTAAGAGTAGTTTACATGGAAGAGTAGTGAGGGATAAGAAAGGCACTCCAGAGGAAAATGACTAATCACAAACAATCCTTGAACTAAAGAAAAAGTGGTGGTATTACAATATTGTGTAGTGGTGGTATTACAACAGAAAATCCATGAAAATACAGAGCTTTGGAATTTGAATTGCATTTACATCAAGTGCTGTTGTGTAGTAACTTACTGAAGAAGGTGTTTTTATTAAAACTGCAAAATTTTAGGTCTCATCTGACAACCAAACCTTCATGCATCGCTTCAAAGACCAGTTCTGGCACTTCACCTTTTTTTGCAACTAGACAGTACCATACACAGCATGCACTGTGTTGTGACAAAATCGTTGCAAGCATTGACTTGTACAACAATTGCTCTTCTGTCCATTTGAAGCCACTGTCAGTAGTTATTCACCACTGCTGACCTGGAGCACCCCACAAGCCCCGCTGTTTGGAGATGCGCTGAGCCTGTCATCTGACTATCAAGATGACGTGCTGGAGACCCACATTATCCTACATGGCTCTCCTCTGATCTTTTCCTCTTTCCACAACAGGCTGTTCAATTACAGCTTTCTGTGACATGCCCATAGATACCATCATACCATTCCCTTTTCTTGTCTAGGCACTGCACCTTGTTTGAGAGAGAGTACCATGGATGGAGAGTGTGTGTGTGCGCATGTGTGTGTGTGTGTGTGTGTGTGTGTGTATGTGTGTGTGTGGCCTATCAGTGACAGAGGATGAAATGGGAGCAGAATTCAGGTGGGGTTGTTCCAGAATCTCTTGGCAGTTTGGGTCGCTTTGATGATGTCATTAACGTTCCATCACTGATGATGTCGGAAAGCAAAACTGTCAGAGCAAAATGGCGAGCAGCTGCTTTGTTCTCTTGAATTGCAGCCACTGAACATTCCAGTTCTTTCAAAAAGGTTAAACATTTTGTGGGGTAAGTGAAGACCTGAGAAATTTCAGATCTGAAGGGAACTTAGCTTGCTCTGCCTTTAGATTGTAAAACCCCAGAGCCCTGTGACGTGGCAGCTGCTGGAGTGAGTGGGAGAGGGGCCTCCGCTGCATCAGCACAGTCTCTGATATCCTGAATACACCCTTGAGAAGGAATGAGGAAGATATGAGGCTGCAGGAAGATGTTGCAGAGTCTACTGATAAAAAGAACAGGAGGAGTTCCTCACTATCGCTGTCCTTTAACTGTTTGGTCCCCATACACTATATAGACAAAATGTTCATGTAAATGTATTTATATAGCACATTTAAAAGCCAGGGTGCTGAACAGTATTCCAACAAAGCACAATAAACACAACCACCAACAGTATATAAAAATAAACAAACAATTGTAAAATCATGAAACAAAACCTGAGAAAATACACAAACAGAGCTATATCATCTCATGGCCTTAAAAACACTGTATGAGAAAAATGGGTTCTAAGCATAGATTTAAAAATATATTGTTTTAACCTGGAGGCTATTTCATAGCCTATGTGCTGCAATGGCAAAAACCCAGTTAGCCTTAAACTTATACTTAGCACAAGGAATACGTTAAAGACTGGAAGGCATAGGTGGCTGTTACTTAAACAGCACATCTCGAGGGCCACATTCCACCATAACTGTCATGTGTCATACAAACAATTAAAATGATTATTTTGTAGAAGCCTCATTTTTAATCTTAATGGCTGTTATTTTAAGTTATTATGGAGAAATACACATGCTGAAATAATTGCTCAGATGCACATATGATAGAGGGGGGGGGGCAAAAAGTATTTAGTCAGCCACTGATTGTGCAAGTTCTCCTACTAAGAAAGATGAGAGAGGTCTGTGATTTTCATCATAGGTACACAAATGAGAAAAGAAGCTTCAGGAAATCACATTGTACGATTTTTAAATAAATTATTTGTAAATTATGATGGAAAATAAATATTTGGTCACCCATAATCATGCAAGATTTGTGGCTCTTACAGACCTGTAACTTCTTTTTTAAGAAGCCCTTCTGTCCTCCACTCGTTACCTGTATTAATAGCACCTGTCCACAGCCTCAAACAGTCAGACTCCAAACTCAACCATGGCCAAGAACCAATAGCTGTCAAAGACACCAAGAAGAAAATTGTAAACCTGCACCAGAATGGGAAAAGTGAATCTACAATAGGCAAGCAGGTTGCTGTGAATAAATCAACTGTGGGAGCAATTGTAAGAAAATGTAAGACATACAAGACCATTGATAATCTCCCTCGATCTGGGGCCCCACGCAAGATCTCATCCCGTGAGGACAAAATGATCATAAGAACAGTGAGCAAAAAATCCCAGAACTACACGGAGGGACCTGATGAATGACCTGCAGCGAGCTGGGACCAAAGTAACAAAGGCTACCATCAGTAAGGGAAGAATGAATTGGGCCCATGTATCTTGAGATTTTTAGCCAAAGCCTCCTTCCTTCAGTGAGAGCATTAAAAATGGAACATGGCTGGGTCTTCCAGCATGACAGTGATTCCAAACACACCGCTTGGGCAACGAAGAAGTGGCTCGTTAAAAAGCATTTAAAATCTAAAATCACAGCAGTAAAAAGTCAGCTTTATCTTGGATTGCTTAACAGAGTTATGGATCACAACACAAAGTCACAACAGGCACTGTGTTTCCGATAATGCCCCAGCATCTTTCCAAAAGCTTATGTGCCTAATGCATTCAGTCATGGAGTAATGGAGATCCACAAATATTTAAAAGAAAGTCAGCCACGGTGCTGGCTTGGTAATGATAGCTCATGTTTTGGTTAGCCACTTATAACTGTATAACCCACCAAATGTATATATTAGAGCACTAAAGCAAAGGTGTTTAAATTAGGATCAGCATGTAAACAAAGTTAACACAGCTAATAAAAAATATTAAGTGTTAACCAAGTGTAAAAGTGCTTTACATTTCTCATCCATGGTACAGTAATGCCCACCTTAGTGTCAAATCACTTAATTCATATAGTGTTTATTAGGCTCATTTTTATGTACCGTTGCTATTTTTATTTACCTATGACTGATTATCAAGCAGAGGGGTACAACTGTGCCCCAGTACAGACAGTAGTCTAGAAATGCCCTTGCAACCTGAAAAAATATTGAGACCTCTTAGTTAATGGGTATACTCTGGTTGTCAGGTGGTTATTAGGGTGGTTGCCAGAAAGAAGAATTGCCAAGAAGAAGAGTAGGAAACTGTGTAGTTGTTCCATTGTTACATTAACGTCTGCACTTTTGTTATGTATTAGTCATTGTGAAATGGTGTTTGAGCAGGTAAATGCATCTAAAGACAAATATTATGATACTGTTATTTAGATTTACTAATCCAAATCAGCTTACATTTTTGTAATAAGACTCTCTGGATTCCACAGGCACTGCATAGACTACAAAATTACACACTGTGCAGTCTTCATAGACAAACATTGGATGTAGGTCATACTTATGAGCTCAGTGCCTTTCAACATGGCATTGTTGTAGGATGCGACCTTTCTAGCATGTCAGTTCATGGATTTTATGAGTAACAAAGATCATTGTCTGTACACAATTGCAATAGTCACCACCATGTTCCAAACTGCATCTGAAATGTACATGAAATAAAAACTATATGCTTCTTAGTTTTGGTTTCTGTGTCCTAGCAGTTGCACACATGTTTAGATCACCATGTACAGAGTCTGATATAATTTACATCTATTGGACTTATTGCCTCTGTACGTTTTCATGATAGTAAAATGGAGAGTTAAGTTGAAGGCAACTGGACTTCTTCTTAGCTCTTGGAGAAATTTAACCTCTCATTTACTTCTTCAGCTCTGAAAACTTGAAAGTGGTTATCATTGTGGAGGTCGTCCTAAGGGGGATCTTGACCCACCCTGTCAATACACGAGTCGTTAGGATGACAGGGGCCAAGGTGTGACCCATTAATGAGTCTGTTGCCCCACTGGCCATCATGTGAGTTGGTAGGGTCGAGATGTAAAAGGGAGTTTAACCCCTTGAAGGGACCGTTTTGATTATATGGCTGGGCCACATAATTAAAAACCTTTATGCTATTTTACTCAATGCTGTTCCTGATTAATTATGTATTGCTTATTTTGTGGAGAGTCCTAGAGTCCAAGGGAGAAATGAAACCCATTTTCACACCAAGCAGTTATATGGACAAATTTTGAAAGGAACTACCCACTGTAGAGCTCCCCTGAGAATTACATTCATTCCATGGCCTATGTGACGTTGCAGTTTTGTAAGCTAAGTGAATTTTGTTAGACTACTCAAAACCGTGTTGTACCTTGTTTGTTGAAGTTCATTCCCCTCAGCACTCGTGTCACTATACACTTGCATCAATATTTCTGAACCAATGGCTGCACTCTTGTGTCTGGGTCAGTCACCCCATACTTACATCACTCAGGGTTTCTTTACACTGAGAAAATGTTTCTTTCATTGTGTTATAAGACCTTCTAAAAAGCATTCTAACACGAAGTAAGAAAGATGAACAAATGAGAAAGAGGCCACATTTTATAATAGTTCTAAGAAATATAATAAAGTTCCTCCAGTGTGAAATCACCTCAAGAGAAGAGTCCAGTGTGAGAATAGGGTCTGGACTTCTGACATGTGCCTGGCACTGATGAGCCAAGAAGGGGACCGAGAAGCTCTGGTGGAGGGAAGATTCTGGTGCCTGGAGGACAGAGAAAGTCTGCCTCACCAAGGGCATACAATCATAGCACACAGGGATTGTGCTTAAACAGGGGCTCCTCAACACATCATCACTATCTGATCAGTAGCCATATCACGGAAAATAAAAAAACATTAAAAAACAATGGTCACAGTGGTATCCACAAAGGTGCGGACGGCCAAGACTAAAGTCCAATGACTATTCCACCAGTGGTTGAATGATACACTATTTTGAATGTTAATGTGTTATACTGTATTTACCCTACATAGTTATTCTCACCATTTTCTCAGCATGACTAAAGCATTTATTTGGTTTAGACTCCAGTGTTTCACATTCTAGTTAACTCTATCTCACTCCGTCTTTGGCCCAAATCCCTGTCTAGCAGAATGCCTGTTACATTACTGTATACATTTGAAGATGACATATTGATGGTCTGGTCTAGATTTCTGGTGTGGTAATTTAGCTTTGCATGAGTGTGAAAAGTATTTTTTGGCTCAAAGACAAGCAATTTGGTCTTGCAGCAGTTCATGCAACACATGTATGTACTATCACTGCTAAATTATTTGAAGCTAAAAAGAAAACAAAAAGTAAAAACAATAATTAGCACCTCATGCTGTTTTTTTTTTTGTTATTCTTATTTACTTATCTGTCCATTATCTTTAATCACCTTTAGAAGCCCAAATCTTTACCATGTATTATACTGCTTTTCTTTCCATTTCTAAGCAGAAGAGAAAGTAAACGGCGCTAAATCCCAGCAGATGTGGGAAAAGGAAAAGGGTTGAAACATGAGATCACAGGTCTTCTTCTGGAAAAGTTTTGGTGCCAGAATGAGCTGTAAAGTATTTTAGAACCTCATAGATGCAAAGTTAAAGCCATACAGAATTTTTTAACTCAGTGAAGAATTAAGGGTATTGAGGAGTGAAAGTAACCCAAGTGTGATTTTTTTCCATAGAATCAGCTACTGTGATTTAACACATACTTTTACTAGGAGTCACTGCATGCAAGTGTGTACACTGCAATTGTGTATGTGTCTCGAGTGGAATTTTCCAATTTCTAGCTATGATACCTTTTAGACTGGGTATATTCATGTGTCCTGTATTTGCATTGTAACATAAAATCATCCATTAACACCTGTAGTCAAATGTGTGTTGCTTATCTGTATTAAATTCTCATAGAATGCTATTATACACAAAAGTGATTTCCCCATTATATATTGATTTTATATATATGCTATTCTCTCTTTTCTTAGAGGCATTAACTTCAGCATTTGTACACCAGGTGTTTAATTATGTAATATATTTGGCTGGGTTTTAGTTGTCAAATGTTATGAAAGTACTTACATTTGTGGAAAATCTGGCTAACATGCTTATCTGGCAAACTCTCTTACGTAACGCTTCCAGTGTGGGACCCTTTGAAATCAATTTAGTTTTTTGCCCCAATTGTCAAAGTAATTAGTCTGTATAACCTCTGTCTATTTATTGTTTGCTCTGCACAGTGTTTATAGCTGCCAAATTTCATTTCACTACGCCTTTCATTTCACTAAATTGACAAAAACACCGTTAAATCAAATCTTTAATCTGTTTAATATATTTATTTTACGCAAACAGGTAAGTCAGATATTGAGGTTCTGCCTCCTCATTTGTTTCTAAACTACTATACATTAATAAAACCATAGTTGAACAAGATTGTGCCACCCCTTTAAAATTTTGGATTGGTGTACACTGTACTCTTTCAAGAACAATATAGTTAAAATTTAAATTGCTATCTTAAATTGTGCTCTAATGAGCAGTTTTTAATAGAGTCGCTGATTAGCTGATTCAGTGTTTTTGCATTCCTTGCAGAACAACTGGCTAAATAATTTGATTAAAAGTCTTCTGCTTGCAAGTACACTTTGCAATTCAAGCTGACTTTTATTAAGGATTTGATACTTTGGATTGCATGGTCTTTTGGCTGTATGAATGACTATGTCTATGACAACATTTCTTTGAATCAGCCACCACATGTTGCATGTTTTACAAATTTATAAATACCCTGTGTCCATGGTGGCCTTATAATTTGAATCCACTCTGAGAAAAATGTTGATCTATGCTAGTGCTTTAGGCCATGCCTTATGCCTGGTCCCTGAGGTCTCTGGGGATAGGTAGCAGGAATACCCTGATCATAATTAGTATTCCTTAATGAAACAACAAAATGTCTATCTGTATAATATAAAAAATATGCTTTTGTAAACTGCATGTAAACGGCATACATTATGTACTCATATTTGAAGACTTTTCTCTTAGATTGTATTTGGCTGGATAATATTATGACCTCATGCGTTTACACTTGTAGCTTTAGAGATCAGTGTAAATAGTACAAACTGCCTGTTTTGCATATACACTATAAATTCATTTACTTCTGCATAATCCCTACCTAATCCTTATCATTCATTCATTTCATACCTGCTTAATCCAATTCAGCCTCATCTGGAGCACACTGGTTAAAGCTGGCATGACCCATTTAGAAATGACAGCATGGGCATGGGCTTTATACATTTACGCTCATGTCATTTAGCAGACACACTTATTCAGTGCGATTTACATGCAATAATGCAATCTTACAATCCAAACGACTGTAGGTTTAAGGGCCTTGCTTAAGGACCCAGTATCAGCATCCTGGCAGAGGTAGGGTTTCAACCCTGGACCTTATGGTCCAACCTCCAGGACCTTAAACACAATTATGTAGTCAGAAACTGAAACTTCATGCAATAATTAAATAGAATTAAATTTTCATATGAAAAAATAATTCCATATTCATCAGATGTGGCTTTAGAAAGACTGTTTTAATTTACATATAGAAAAATCACAGAAAAGAATGCGCTAAGCCTATCTGGTCATCACAGTAAAACATCTGCACTATCAGCACAATCCGTACGTGACCTTAAATTGTTTGTTATTATATCATGTTTATGCCTCTGGCCTGGTCCAGATTCCAGTCATAGGAAAAGAATGTCATCATCTGGAATCCAGAAGTGCAAAAGTATTTCCAAAGTCAAAATAGTTCATGAAGCTGTTTCTTGATGTATGTATGTATGTATGACTTGTATTTACCAAGTCACAATGATTTCCCCATTGCATTACAAAAACTTTAATGTAACTTGGTTTTGGCATTGTACAAGCTATTTAGTGTGATACCCCTTTTACAATTGTGTTAATTGTCTAAATATAAATAGAACACAATCTGTGCAATGAATAAAGTTCAATATGATTGCAATAACCATTACAAAACATAATATGAGTATGAAGAGTATTTTTTTGCTTTGCATACCTGACATGTCTTTGTGCAGTTTAGTCAAATCCTCTTGATTGATATTACAAAGCTTGGATTTGTAAGACTGTATTAATTGTAAGTGGCTCTGGATAAGGGCTAAATTACATAAATGTAAATGTAAATGTAAAATAAAGTAAGTATGACAAAATTATTAGCAATTATTAGTGTCCAGAAGTCTTGTAGCAGGTAAGTGTATGTGTAATATTGCTTTAGAATTGTATCACAGCTGTTCCTTGCTAAACAATTATATTTCTGAATATAGAATGTAGAAACAATGTATGTATGCAGAAACAATGCATCTTAATTTTAGCTCTCTTATGATTATGTAATCCTGAGAAAAACTTTCTTCGGTTGACTGTTGCAAGTTAATGTTGCGTAATGGATTGGTGCACCACAATTATTTTATCATTTATAATTTCAAGTAGTTTTTCCAGAACTTTTTTTGCTTTGCATGCCTGACATGTCTGTGTGCAGTTCAGTTAAAGCCACTTGATTGATCTTACAAAGCTTACCTTCCTTTTATAGTATTAAGCAAACACTCTTATCTAGAGGAACCTTCAGTTAAGATAAGCGATCTACTTAAGTTGGCAGCTTGGCAAAGCCAGGACATTAATTCATAAAGCTCTGATACTTATTTCAGAGCTGTAACCCCTGGATAATAATAACATTTTGGACAATGGAAATTGCAAGCAGGAACATGTATAGTTTCTTTCACGATTACTGGCACTTTTTGTAAAGATGAGTAAAAGCTGTTTTTGAAATTGACCCTTTGGTGAATTAGCTTAATCGTTGATAAAAAAAAATAGTTGATTAAAGTAACAGACATATTTTGATTTCAAACACCTTTGTATTTCATGTCCATTATTACATCTACCCCTAAAAGGTTCCCTGGGGCTTTTGAAGAAAAACAGCTCCACATCATTACAGACCCTCTACCAGTTAACATTGGGCATCAGGATCAGGAAGTACAGTCATCATCATCAAATCTACCTTGAGTTCTTGCTGCCAAAGAGTTTAATCTTTCTTCAACCACCCTAAGGTGTTTGAAGTGCCACATAATTTATTAATTTCTGCGACTGTCTACCTGGCATAGACCCTGAACACATAAACCTAAAAACAAATCTAAACCTTTGCATGGCACTATACAAAAAAACCTGAAACTATATGCCATATTTATTTTTGCTTCTTGCTGAGATGATGATTTTAAAATATGTAATCTGATTTTAGGTTGCCTAAGAATATAAATGTCTAATTTTCAGTGGTTGATGAAGTGTACAAACCATGTACTTAAAATAGTTACCCAAGTATTACTCCACTAAAGGCCCTCCTTTTAGAGCTTCACTTCAGTACAAAAGTATTTGCCGGTAAACTTCCTCGAGTATCATAAGTAAAAGTACCAGGATTTATTCTGGTTCTAATTCATTTAACTAATTTTAGGTGGAAATACTCTAGTGTCACTATTGGTACAGCAGTCATTTAACAAAATGCTATTAATTAGTCCAAAAGATCAAAACAAGGTCAAAACAATGTGTACGCTACACCCCGATTGGTGTGCTTGTTTTTCACTTCTTTCGTAGTACAACATAGTAAACAGTAAGGTGTTTGACTTTAAAAGTTAAAGTAAAATGCCACCCAAAATGGAAAGACATCAGCACTGTACAGAAAGAAGAAAAACTAAAGTATAGTGAGTAAGTATGGTAAGTAAGAATAGTATAAAAAATTGCACTTACTTTTAGCTTTGATTATGACATGCATTTATCATGGCACTGTTTTGACAACATTATGCAATGTCACAGAACTTATTTCTGTCAGGTGTTGCATTAATTTTTGCCCGAGATCCTGTATTGATTACAGAAGAATCGAACCACCGTTTAAAGTGTGCTCCAAAGTTCATATGTAAAAATTCTTCCACATGCTCACAGAACCACTCTTTTACAATTTGAGTCTGACAAATCTTACTTTTGTCTTTTCAGAATATGCCAGTGCAATGAGGGAAGGATTCCCCTAATCTAATACCATACTCTTTTAGTATATTCAGGTACTTGACTTCATTTTACAGCCACATAATGTGGCAGAGAAGTGGACCTGAACATTTGAAGCACCTCCATATTATAACATTCTAGAGTCTGGTACGTTGGACACTGTGCATAATGGATGGATGCATTTTGCACTTTACTTTTTGCCTGGACATGCCTGCTGCTGTGGAATAGGGTAAATCTGCACTCACTGTTTTAAGGGAAAATTCATATTCCTCCTGGCAAATTGAAGCTGTTTGATCTGATTTGCGTCACTAGCAGCTGCTGTTTAATCCCAGTGTTGTGAGTTATGGTCATATCATTTCCATAACTATTTAAGTGATCTCCTATCATGATCGCGATATTTACGACCACATTTCTTCTGCGACATTGTGGAACTATCCTTCCAGGCTTTAATAAAGCTCTGGAACGTTAAAACCCAATTTCACTCATTTTAACAATCTCCTTAAATGTTTCTTAACTTGATTCAGACCAATAATTTGACCCTTATAAAACAAAGTAACATGTTTCCCCATGGAAAGCATGGTCTGACATTGTTGTTTAAGAAATGAGAAGCTACTCATTGCATCAGATTGTGTTTAAATAATTTATGCCAGCTGATAACGATTAATTATGTTGAAGAATCTGTCACCATGTGTGTTTAAGGTGAAAGTAACTTATGGCTTCTGCATGTGGTGTTGTACAAAAATGATTAGCAGATTGAGAAGAGGTGGTACGGTGCATTGAATGTCTCTTACAAAAATAGGTCGCAAAGCTTATGTTAATGATTGGCAAAAAGTAGTGATTGCATTTGCAGTTAAGTCAAGTGGTTTTTAATGTCATTTCAACCATATACTGTGGTATAGAGTACACAGTGAAACAAAATAAAGTCCCTCCCTTACCAAGGTACTACATAAAACATAAAACTACTACACAATACAGCAAAAGTACACGTGTGCAGTAGCATGTGTAATGGCGTAGTGCAATATACAGTGCATCCGGAAAGTATTCACAGTGCTTCACTTTTTCCACATTTTGTAACGTTACAGCCTTATTCCAAGTTGTATTAAATTAATCTCTTTCCTCATAATTCTACACAAAATGCCCCATTATGACCATGTGAAAAAAGGTTTCTTGAGAGTTCTGAAAATGTATTAAAATTAAAAAACAAAGAAATCATATATACATAAGTATTCACAGCCTTTGCTTAATACTTTGTAGAACCACCTTTGGCAGCAACTACAGCCTCAAGTCTTTTTGAATATGATGCCACAAGCTTGGCACACCTATCTTTAGGCAGCTATGTCCATTCTTTTTGCAGTACCTCTGAAGCTCCATCAGGTTGGATGGGAGACGTCTGTGCACAGCCATTTTCAAGATCTCTCCAGAGATGTTAAATCGGATTAAAGTCTGGGCTCTGGCTGGGCCACTCCATTCACAGAGTGGTCCTGAAGCCACTCCTTTGAGATGTTGGCAATGAACCGTCACCCCAGTCTGAGATCAAGAGCGCTCTGGAGCAGGTTTTCATCCAGGATGTCTCTATACATTGCTGCATTCCAGTTGTTGACAAAGTGGTGAACCTCACCCCATCCTTGCTTGTGAATGATTAAGTTTTTTGGTGATGCTTCCTTTATACCCAATCATGACACTCACCTGTGGAATGTTCCAAACAGTTTGTTTTTTTGAGCATTCCTCAACTTTCCCTGTCTTTTGCTAAAAACAATAAAGCTGGTCTATTTCAACATTAAATACCTTGTCTTTGTAGTGTATTCAATCGAATATGGGTTGAAAATGATTTGCGAATCACATTTCGCTTTAAATAATACTTTAAAAAAAACAAAAAAAACAATCATTTATGTTTTTCGCAATGTCTCAACATTGAAATTTGGCTTGTGATTCACTCAAAAGCTTAAAGTGGTTCATTGTTGGGTCAGAAAAAAACCACTTTACATTACACTGCAATTACTAATGAGCGTGCTGTATACAGTGTACTTTATATAAGTAAATAAAGGCTTCTCCCCTCAATCATTTGGAAGCTTCCAATAAAAGGACTCAAAAGTAAATACTTTATTTAAAAGTAAATACAATCCGAAATCCTTTTGGACTTAAATCAATACAACAAAAGGCCTTCCCGCTGTAGACTGAATAGCAAGCGCAGGGTCCACACCCTACAAACCCCATTGCACCAGGGGAACAAAAGGGTTGGGAACACAGTAATCAATTGTTCCCTCAAATCTGACAGGAAATTGACCCAAGACTTCCTGTATGACATGTGGGAAAAGAGCCTAATGGCTATACAATGGAGTGTAAAAAAGGTTTTTTGTTTTTGTTTTAAAAACTTTAAGTGTGACGTAGAGAGAAGAAGTGCAATTGGTCCAAACATTAATGTAGAAGAATAAACCATTAAGAATCAATAAATTGGTCAAAATTACAACTTCAACCGAGACTGACCACCTTACAACTTTCACTTGTCTCCATTAAGTAATTAGGGTGTCTGGGATGATTTATTGTCCTTTGATCCTTCCATGAAGTCACTTATATCCAGACTGTATCTGTATTTTCTAAATTTTGATGCACCTGGTTTGTGTAAAATTAAAAGTGCATGGGAGAATGAGTTGGGTATTTCTCTTTCGAACCAGTGGTGGGATAACACAATTAAAATGTTGCGGTCGTATTCACCCTGTGCAAGGCTCCAATTGATTCAATTTAAGGTCTTGCACAGAATACACCGTTCTAAATTTCAGCTGTCTAAATTCTACCCCAACACAGTCAACGATCAGTGTGACAGGTGTTCCAATTCTTCTTGCAACCTGAGCCACATGTTTTTTTATTGTCCAACTCTACAGAGATTCTGGTCCTGTTATTTTGACATCATGTCTAAGGTTTTGGAAGTTAAAATAGATATTTGTCCTATAGTGGCAATATTTGGTTTTTCCTTTCGGTTATCTTCACTTACCGGGAAGCAGAGGGAGGTTTTGGCCTTTACGTCTTTACTGGCGAGACGCCGAATCCTTTTTTTATGGAAATCTCCAAGACCTCCC
>JAVSBV010134271.1:0-17082 GCA_033117975.1 Parotocinclus spilosoma | reverse complement strand
CTGCTTTAGAGTAGTTCTGATGTAGAAAGAGTTTAGAAGAGGATAGCAAGGAAGCTAACTGTTTGTCCCTGAAGCTAGAACATATCAAACTTAACAATCACACAACCACCGAGTCACAATTGAGAGGCAAGTAAAACAACCATTTATACTTTGTCTGTTCATGTGTCTTGCATCTGGATTGTCAGCGTAAGGGGAGGTCACACTAAATGACTCTCCACTGTAGCCTGTAGTCACCTTTTGCAGTATCTTCCGCTTAATCCACACAGGATCGCGGGCCAGCCGGTGCCCACCCAGCAACTCTGGCCACAAGGACAGGAACAACCGTAGACAAGGCGCCAATAAACCATAGGGCACACACTCTTCACACACACAATCGCGCACTAAGGGCCACTTTAGAGACCAATCAATAGATCAATTAACCTAAAGCATCTCCTTGCGTTAACCATTCCAATTTTTTTTGTGCAATGGGCAAAATAACTATTTATAGTACGCTGAGAGTGATGGGAGGAAACTAACTGTGGAAGGAGAAACTCTCAGCATTACTGTCACTCATAAGGAGCTAAGATCACTGAGAGGCAGAGGATACCCTGCAAATAGCAGTTTATAATGACTGAGGGAGCATTTCATTCTGGAGTGACTCATCAACTCCTGACGCTTACGAGCAGTTGCTTTACACTCCAAATAACGCGATGAGGAGCCAGAGCCCACGCTTGAAAAATGGCACTGGAAATAGTAATCATTAAGGAGCAGTAAATGAATCACAGCGGGAGCACACTGGGCTTACATACCCCACTGATTTCCTCTATCAACTCTGCTAGTTATAGATCAGGGCAAAGCGGAATGGCACCAATTAATGAAAGTTAATTAACCAAGGCAGAGTGAGCGTTTGTCAAATTCACATTTGCTAATAAAATATGCATGAGGTTTCTGGAGAAGTAAAAACAGGGAAACAAGTTTTTCTGGCTTTAAACAAAGCTATTTTCTACATGGTGGGTTTCAGTGTAAAAATGCCATATGTTTTTTTTGTTTTAATTCGTGCTCTAATTTTCTTCATATTTCTCATTTGCCTTTAACCTACAGTCTTCACTCTGATTAGCTATGAAATATATAAACCAACAGCAAATACAGCATGTATTGGCTGACTGGTAACATGAGCCATCTGAAAGTATTGCATATTTCATAAGATGAGAGGCAACCTAGCAACATCTGAATGCTGAATTTTTTGAGAGTCTGCACTAGTGCATAGAAAACAGCATGCAGTTCCCTTATGCTGACTTCTGTCGAGTTATTACCATAGTGCTTAACGCTTATGTTAAATTAGTTCTACAAATGTTGTACATGCTTACTTCTACACTGGAAGATGGTTGTATAGTTTTGGTATCTGTATATATAGCTAGTCTAAACAGACCACAATCCTGAACAGCATTTGCAATACTGAAATCAAGACAAACAAGTATTATCTGAGGCACTCTGGTGGCACAGCAGCACTTCACTAGCCCAAAAAGTCCAGGTTTGAGTCCTCAGGTCAAGCATCAGCCAGCCAAACTTAGGGAGTCCAGGTCATCTCGGTGGTACAATAACTACCCCTGCCAAATACCACCTACACCCACTAAATTAAAGGATAGCTAGCCACTTGTGACTCTACTACAGGTTTGCAAATAGACAAGGGGTGCCGTAATCTACTCATATCCTTAAAATAAAAATAAAAATAAAATCACTCAGTACAGCAATAAGGAGTAAACACCAATCACCTGGTCAACATGTGTTCTCTTTAACAACCAAGGTCCTAACGTTTATAATTAATTCCATCAATCCATCCATCATTTTCCGCTTCACACGGGGTCGCAGGCCAGCCAGTGCCCACCCAGCAACTCTGGGCGCAAGGGCAAAAACAACCCTAGATTGGGCGCCAAGCCATCTTAGGCCACACACACACACATGGTCATGTACACATCCACACACTAAGAGCTTTTGTCACTTTTAGAGACACCAATTAACCTAACCCGGACGTCTTTGGACTGTGGGTGGAAACACAAAAAGGACCCAGGCCGTTACACCCTGAGACTGAACCCGAATGCTTCTTGCTGTGAGGCAGCGGTGCTACCCACCGAGTCACCGTGCTGCCCATTATAATGAACTATTATAAAGAAAATAATAATCTGTCTGTCTTTAACTACAGATGCTGGAGTGAGTACAATCAATGCTGCAGAAGGTGGGATTTTAAGGCCAGGAACGTGAGTGTGTGTAGTTACTTTCAGGTTAGTTCGTATCTGGATTTGAAGAATGCTCAAACTTGGTTGATGTGTTTAGATACTTTTCTTGAGACAGAGTTGTAACACTACATTACTGTATTTTCTATAATTATTGTAAATTTGCATAATATTTAACAGGTGTATAACAGTCCAGGCGCTGCGCGTGTTTTCTGCAGTATCTCTGTATTGTTTGCATTTAGTAGTCAGGTGAAAATGGCCTTCAGATTTAATTTATAGCAGCATAAATAGACTATGTGACTATGGCAATGTTAATCTCTGGTCAATGTTCATTATGGTCAGAATTCTGTTTTACAAAATATAATGTAATGCAAAGTTAAATAATTAATTTAATTGAAAACCTGGATGTAAATTCACCAAGTAGCACAGCTAATAATAATTAAAAAACATAACACTCATTTGATAAAGTATTTTGGAGACAGACACACAAATGCATTTGACGTGAACCGCTTTAGAAGTCGTGTCGTCCTCTGGGAAGTCAAGATCTCAAAAGAAGGAACAAAGAAGAGAACAGAAGAGCAGAGGAAAAAAAGGTCACGGCCTGGCAGCCCTCGATTACAGCCAAAGACTAAGCAAGAAAGCAAAAGATGCTCCAGGCAAAGATGTGTACTGGGAAATAAATCTCAGTAAAAAGCACTTATATTTCACTTTGAAATACAGGGAAGTGCTTCAGCTAAACATACAGCATAGAGTGCATATATTCACGTATTGTTACAGTTTATTACATGTAGATGCACATAATGTTTATAGACATTGGGCTGTTTGTTAGATATGGACTCATTGGTTGCTTTATTACTACTCTTCCTAGTTTCTACACTCATTGTCTATTTGATCAGTTCTACAATTAAACTCCATGGTCCATCTTTTGCTACATACTTCATGAGTCCCCTTTACTTTGTTGACTAATGATTAGGACCACCACAGGACCAGCACAGATCAGGTACAATTTGGATGGTCGGTCATTCCACTGAAGTGGTCATGCCACGTGTTATGCTGGTATGGTGGATTGGACAATGCAGTCTGAAGTTTTAAAGACCTCAGTGTCACTGCTGGACTGAAAATAGCCCAAAAATATCCAGCCATGAGCATAATGTAGACAGCATCCTCTGAGCACTGATGAAAGATTAGAGGATGACTGTGCAACAACAGATGAGCTAATGTCTCTGACTTTACAGCTACAAGGTGGAGCAGCAGACTTCTTAAAATATAGAGTGAACAGTGAGAGAAAAGGGTATGTAAAACTCCAGCAGGACAACGGCGTCTGAACCACACATACCACTACAACACAAACTAGTACACCACCACCACGTCAGTGTTACTGCTGTGTTGAGAATCATCATCCAACCAAACGGTACCTAATCTGTGGCGGTCGTGCCTATTAGGGATCAGAAAAAAGGGCACTAACAAAGTATATAGAGAAACAGTTCAGAATTATATAACATGCTATATAAAAAGTGCATTTAGATAATGAGTTTATGAATGTCGTTAGGGCTTGCTATTTCCAAATAATCTGCATGTGTACTGCAAATAGGATGTAGTAGGATGTTTGTTCTCACATTACCTAGAACATGGTTCAACAAAATGATTACTGCTTTTTGGGCAATCAAATTAGGCAATCAATGCTACTACCATTCATGGTAAAGACTGCGGCTGATTAGAAATATAAATTTGTATTTTCTACATTAGAACAGAGATTTTTGTCATTGTATTTTACAAGCGTTCAGTTTAATTATGACAGCCCTAATGAGTGTATAATGATGTGCATGCAGGTCAGCATCACAGGCATTACTAAGGTCTTTGTTTCCATGGCAAAGAACAGAAAGGGCACTGAACGCAGATAAAGCAAACTTAAAAACATGTAATTATAATCATCGATAAAGCACTCAGCATGACCTCATCAACCTAAAATATACTGTTCACAAAAAGTAGGGGATACTTCAAAATAAAATATCCCCAATAAAATGTTTGTGAGCAGTGTATGTACCCAGATAACTTACACTACAATCATGAGCGCATTGTGCTTAATGCATGACTATTTTACACAGATTCCTCAACCTGCCTCTTAAACAAGCACATAAATGATGATAAACAATTGGACATACTATTGGCATGCTGCAAAATTCCACTACTGTGAGATCTAACTCATCTTTAAACACTTTGTCAATATAAATAGAGGCCAAACTAACACCAGAGCAGATGGTAGAGAAATTACTTCTCCACCAATGGTAAGCTTATGTTCACCACTTATAGACAGTACACTTATTAGACATAATTAAACTGTACTAAAACCAAAATCTTTAACTAAAGAAGCCAAAATCTTCACAGAAACTAAAAGTGATGTTTACAGAAATAGCTGAAATTAAGCATAAAACCTTAAAAAATCCATCATACTTTTTTATTTATAAGAAATATAACTGGACTTTTTATTGTTTTAGAAAATATTAATCCCACTTATTTTGCACATATATCATTAAAAACAAACAAGACATAGCGGTTCATATACGTTTATTTTTTGTTTGTTTTATTGGGGTTTTTTTTGCTGAACGATCTCTCATTCAGCATTTAAAAGTATTATATTATAACTAACCTGGCTAAATAGACAAAGACACAATTAATTTAACCTGCAAAGATCCTGTAAAGTGACTCTAAATATTTCAATATTGATTGGTAGCAAAACATTTAATTTTGACTGGGACCACAAAATGTGAGAGCATCTTAAAATGCCCACAAAATTAACTTTCAATAGTCACACATTCATTAAACAAATAACTTTTTACTTTAACTAATTAAAAAAAAAAACATTCTGATGATTCATCGTAGACATGTTTTGCGCTTTTCAAACATGCATTAGTGTGCACTGTCAATTTAATCTACCAACTGAAGTTTATTTTAGTTTCTCATTTTATACTGGTCAGGGTCATACTGGAGGTCCTAAGTCTGTGCTGGAATTCACAGGGCTTGGGCCATACTGTACCCTGGATGGGGTGCCAGTCCATTACTCAAAGGCTTACTGCATCAGCACCAGGTGACAGTAGACAGATCTGCTCGGTCTTACCTCGCTTAGACATGGTCAGTTATATGTCTGTCATGCCTGATTCGACTGGAAGGCACAGGTGGGACAGCCCAAGCCTGAATGAACTGCCAGGATTGGGCAAGAAATCTAAAACTAATATAGAGCTATGCACCTGAATGACTGAATTACACTGAAATAGTCATTGCACAGTTGTTGCCCAAACTATAGTCAGAGTCTTTTTATGCTACTGTAAAGTAAATGTACATATTTGTACATAAAAGGTATGATACATTTTTTTGTCATTAATTAAATTCATATTCATTACAGAAAATACAGTAATGCACTGTTACAACTCTATAAAGGGGAAAGCCATAACACTCAGGTGGACAGTATGATGGATTTGATAATTTTGTTTAATGAAAGCCAAAAATGTATTAATAGACAATATAAGATGAAACAAGGTGAAAGAATAAAAAAGATTCAACAAGTGAATGTAAACCAGTTTATATACAATGCTCACAAAAATATTTATATATATTTAATATATTTAATTAAAGACGTACTACCCACAATAGAACAGGCAGAGGCATTTATAAACACCATAAACAGTTTGTTACAAATAGAAAGTCATAGATACAAACATAAGCAACTTACACAACTACTTATCTAAACACGTCAGTTGAGTTAAAACAGCCTGTAAACCAAACTTGAACTAAGAAAGCAAGCAAGCACACAACCAGTAATGAATGTAGTTACATACACACAGGCACACACAAATGATGATACTTCTACTTTTAGACTCCTCCCTCTCCTCATGGATGTGACATGGAGTTAATCAGTTGTTGATTGACCATGCTGATTGGCTGTTTATAATCGCAAAGCCCCGAGTTAAAAAAAAACTTGTATAGTTGACTATAATCGTTAAGACCTCAGTAGTTGATTGGTCATTGGACATTGGTCAGATGGTAAACGGTGCCTGCCTATATAAAATATAAGTTTCTTAACACTAAAACCACACAAGTCAAATTCTTCTTCTTTTTTTTTTTTTTTTTTTTTTTTACAATGGAGCATTGCCTCAAAAAACAATTAATTACTTTTTAATAAATGCAAATACTGTCTTAACAACTAAACTACGGTAATGTAACATAGGATTTAAACCTTGCTACCACTTTATTTTTCTTATTAAAAATTATGTTTTATTTTTTATTTTTGTTATTTTTTATTATTTTTTTATTTCCTGCTGGACCTGTAATCTGCCAATTGGGCTGCTAAAAAGATAGAGACAATTCTCTACACTGTATTGGTTTCAAGCAAGAGTTTCCTCTGACAGTCAGTCTAGATATATTAGAATAAAGCAGACGTTAAATTTCATTACGTCAGTGGTAAATTCAGTTAGGAAAACAGGAGGGAGAGCTAAACAGAGACAATTGCCTGTCTGGAGGAATGTTGGAGGGCTCAGAGGCTTTGCGTTTACCCCACATTTCTCTTTCAAGTGGAAATAATCTGCATTATGAAACAGAGAAGACAAAACAAACCAACTAAGTCTTTGTTCCTCTATGAGCCAATCCAAAAACCCTTACAAGAGCTATACCCCTTACATAAACCTATTTAACTACTGCTTACTGAAGTGTATGTGAGTAAACTTAAATGAAAGAATCCCACTCCAACTGGCCAGGTGTTCTTCTACCTGATGACTGTGCTGCATGTAAAAACGTCGACAGCATCTCTCAGCTTTAGAGAGTCTGTTTGGTCAGCAACAAAGCAGCCCCAGAAGAAATGAGCTGTTATTGGATTCATGGCCATCGAGAATGTCTGTGGTAATTAGTTTTAGTGTAAATATCAGTAATTAACCTCCTGTTTGTTGTCTGTGGCATCTTTCACCAAAGAGAGACGGTCACACTCAGCACAGGATTTCCTGTTTTCTCATCAATTCTGCTAAAAAAAAGTTGTTAATTCTTTTATGGCCTACAGAAGTGACTCTGACAAATACTGTCACTTCTTATGCTCACCATCCCAGCAAAGGACAACATCCCGGATAGCTGGAAGACTACAGAGAGCCCACTACATCCTTCATAACAGAAAAGAAAATACCAGAAATGAATAGATTGATGGGCTATGGTGGTGACTGGTGACTGACCAATCGGTCGAACCTGTGCCCGTCACGTTAGCTACACATGCACAGCACAACTGCGACAGCGGCACGAACACAGCCACACATGAAAAGCACACAGCTTTCACTAACATTGATTTAGAATTCAATGCTGATTTGAATACAGTTCCAGCTTTAAATTGTGTTTTCTTTATTAGACAGTTCGGTGCTGACACACACTGATGACAAGAAGGCTAGCGTACTCCATGTTCATCAATCTACTAGCAATAGGCAATAGTTTTTAGCACACTGCCGCAGTATGCATCGTGCATTGTTAAAATTGTCCTTACGTTACGTTTGCCCTCTCTCCCACTCCTTGCTGGTACATTTTTTAATCCTCTCGGTCTGCACTGCACTGCAATTTATTAAATACTGCCCCAATGCATCAAGTTCCACTAAAGCAGGGCATGATGAATCAGTAGCCAACATTGCAGGACTGTGCTTTTACAGGGAAACATCAGAAGAGAACCTGACATGAGAGGTTAATGGCTTTGGAAATGCTACAGTGAACATTATAACAACCGGGGAAGTATGAGCTCATGCGCAGAAAAGTACTTTGCTGCAGCCTGAGTATAATAGCACAACATGAGTTTATGCAGTGAGCAAAGCCATGTCTTTCAAATTGTGCTTAATCACCTTTATAGCAGATTTCCGCAATGCACCTTTTACTGCTTACGCTGTGGCTGACTGATTCTGAGCAAAAGCAGCCTAATAACCAGAGGCAATTAATTTCTAATTGCTCAACTCTTGTGGTTTATCTTTAAAACACGTTCTTATAGTGGGGCTGTCACCTCATGGAATCTCAGACTGACAAGATTATACTTACCATAAGGGTATCTTTACTATATGCGTAACAATGAACAAAAATGGGATTTAGAATGTGTGCTCTAGTTGTATACGCTCTCTTACCATTGTACTTTATGTGCTGCAGTTCATCAAATTAAACAGGAATAACTAAACTCTTTATAATGAACCAAGCAGTTGGTCAGTGTAGTTTATGATGATATCGTGGATACACTCAGATAGTATATCCTCCAGCATGATAACAAAATTGATCACTATACACTAAAATATCATCACATTGCCCACCCTGACTAAAATCGTGTTAATTAAATAACTTTTGCTTACATTATACTGTATATACAGTTTGATTCCTATATATTATAACTTGTACGTTATAGCTGCTCAAGGATGTTGGGTGCCTTTGTCCTCCATATAAGTGTTTTTTTCCTTGCCACTGTTGCCATAGGCTTGCTCAGTTTGTACTTGTATATGAATAACAGACGTTAATAGAAAGCTGTAAAGGCCACTGTAAAAAAAAAAATAATAATAAAAAACAAACTTTGATTAAGCATTCTTGTTTATTACATAACCTAATGTTGGCACATTCTTTTGAACACCAAAGGGTGCAATCAAAGACCCATATCTTGTTTACAGTAAGACTGATTCCAAAGAAAAAAACTTCAATTCAGTAATTTAAGATAAGGTGAAGCCACAAATGTAGTTTAATATAATGCATTTCAATATATTTGAATTTCAGATGACCAAAGCTAGAAAAAAAACCTACTTATACAATAAAATCGTATTATCGTGAATCGAATCATGATCAGAGTGCATCGCTACACCCCTTATTATAACTACTATACTTATATTTCAGATGAATTAATTTGCATTTTTATGGTGCTATAACAAGATTTTGTTTCAAAGAATATTTACCAAAAGCCAACTCTAAACTCAAAACCAGCACCCCGAGGTGATTGTACCAAGGAAAAACACCCTGATATGCACAAGAAATAAACCAGTGCAAACTAATACTCTAGCTCACTACAGCAGGTGGTAGTAGCTCCGAGCACAACTGGCTGTGCCTGAGGGAGAACAGGATGGTCAGGGGATCATCCCCAGTGCTGTGACAGTGATCAGCTGTAACACAGCACTGCGATGAATTCACATCCCAACCATGACATGCTTATGCCCACATTCTGTGTTCTAATAAATAAATATATGCATTGAATGCATTTTCACATTTTTGCATGGAGCTATTTTGAATGAAAAACTAATGTGAAATATTGCACTAGCCCTTTCAATCCCAAATAACTCTTAATTTTAATTAAGCTCTGAAGTTCAGAACATATCTGATACCCATGCAGCATGTAAGGTTTGTAGGTGGTTCTGAATTACAAAGATCAGCCAAAAAAGTCAACTTTTGTCCATCTCATGCCAACAAGTCTGTTTGTTTTTTTTTTAAGAATCTACATGAGCTCTCGAAGGTGTCCTGTGGAATCTGGCACCAATGCATTAGCAACAGATCCTTTAAGTCTTGTATGTAGTGATGTAGGGGCTTAATGGATCTGACTTGTTTATCCAGCACATTTCACAGATGCATAATTGGACTGAGCACTGTGATTTGGCGTCATAAGTCAACACATTACTGTCATGTTCCTGAATAATTTTGGCATTGCGGCAGCACTCACAGCAGTAAGCGGTTACAACCATTAGCAAATACCTTTGCCATGAAGGGGTGCAGTTGGTATGCAACATTGTTTAGGTTGGTGGTATGTAACCAAAGTAAATCAAAGTAAATACAAATGCCAGGACCTAAGGTTTACCAGCTGAACACAGCCCAGAGCATCACACTGTCAATGTTATTCATTTTGTGTGTCAGTGGTTTGTAATGTTATGACTGATCAGTGTATATGCTTAGCATAACATCAGCGCACCTGTATAATAATACGTTTCCCTTCTCTTTTGGTATTTTGGGTATTATTTTAATAATTATAACAAATAGGATGCATTCTTATATCAATTGATTCGAACAATTTCCTCTTTAACCACGCTGTTATACAATCTCTATGGAGTACAACTTTGTTTTTCAGAGTTATCAAATACATAAAATCATAGTACATACTGTAATTCGATATCATCCACCTGCTTACACAGTGTGTAGGCAGACGTGTTACATCCAAAACTGGCACAGGGAAAAGGCAAAGCAAGAACATGTAAGCTGGGGAAAAGGCCACACGCTTTAATAAACAAGTATGAAATCCCCAAAACCACAGCTGTTATCTATCAAAAATGCTTTATGGAGCTGGTTAATTTCCACACCTCTGTCATATGCTCCCCATACTGTAATGTGTTTATACTAATCGGATTACCGTCTCATTGCTCATTTCTTTAGACTGCACAACCAACTCAGCATAAGAGAGGCAGTACAGGTCTGGATCTTGTTTACAGAAACCAAAAATGTTCTTTATAGAACCTATCAATTAATACAAAAGTCATTCCAGCATTGTGCAACGATAATACATCCCAGTAAAACATATTATTTGCAATATGACAGTTTGATATGATTTCCTTGCATTGACGGACAAAGACAAAAAGCAAATAATCTATTATATTACTTTTTCTGGGCCAATAAAAAAGCACTTTAGAAGCTTATAGGCTGTGTTTTGACTCTGCAGGTCAGAGTATAAAAATTTTTCTTACAATAAATCAGAAATACATATCCTGATCAGCAGAGAAGTCACTTAAAACGGATTCATTAGAAAGCATGCATTCACACAAAAAGCATGAAAAATGTACCTCTATAATATGTGTATGGGTAGGGGGCAGCCTCGGCATAACCCTCTCCCTGTCGATGCTGAAATTGTTAAATACATTCTTACCCTTCCGAGTCTTCTTTACATTTTACAATAATGAGATCTGTATATTGCACAAAGCATAAGTGCCTGTCCAAGTACTAAGATCCTATGTCTTTAGGAGTTGTCCAGACCTAGCTGCATCACTGCTGTGATAAGCAGATGATAAATGATATGGATTTGTTTCAAAAATTATTTCAGTGGGATCAAAAAGAGGTGGCTAATACTTTGAATAATACTTTAACAGAAGCCTGTTAGCCATATTTGTTTATTAGTTTTACTTAACGTTATATTAGCAGCCATGACAATATAAGTTTGAACCGTGTATGGTAGAATTTTAAAAAATAATTTTAATGTACTGGACACAACTTTGCCAGAGTGCACTCAATAACATTATTCAAGTTGCTTGTAATTTTTAACCTCAACGCACAATAAGTTTTTCATTCTGAGGTGAAAAGTGTACAAATGTTTGCATTTGTTTGCATTACCCCCCAAGGATTTCCACAAGGTGTGTTGCAAGCATGGCCAAGACTAAGACTAAGGATTTTGAAAAAAAAGTTGTTGCCAGAACCCAAGCACAACTCACAGGAAGTTGGGAGTGAAACTGTCTCAACAGATTTTTCAATTTCTACCACTGATTTGTGCATTGAAATTCTGCCTGCTTTACACATTGCAGGAAACCACGCAAAATCCTACTCTAAAAATCAGAGCTGGTAATAGTTCACATGAATATCACAAACAGTTCTACCAACTTCTATTTCCCACTTTAACCATTGCAGACGTCCTTATCAAAACCAACACACTGATGTGCTTTGTATTTATTTAGTTAAACACCAGGGGCATCACCAGACCTACTGTACTGGGCTAGCCACCCCCCACCCCCAGAAAGTCATGTTGGTAACAAATCAAGTTCATCCTGGGTTACTGAGCATAACTGTAGGACATGCCACTAAAACTCACCACAGGCAACTTTCCAAAAGCTTGAGCGGCTAATGTTTTCAGTCAGAGCCAGCTTCTTTCAGATTTTCACTGCAAATAAAGGATGTGCACAAATATTTCTTGTAAAGGTTTCCATTTTACTTAGGGGTGCCAAAACTTTTACAAAAGGCTATATAAATGCGAGCTCCTTCTCGGCCATCCCTAATGTACATCTACAACACTCAAGCAAAATTACACTCCCAGATCCTAACTGCCCCCACCGTCTATCTCTCACATACGCATATGTGCACACACTTCACCAAGACCTCAATCAGACTGAAGATATTTGACATCCCTTATTAGAACAAAGCCTTCATTGTAGCAGACAGAGCAATTCATGGTTCAGTGCAGCCTAATTTATAAGACTCCCACTCATGTGGGAGAACATGAAGATTTCACACTGGCAGAGTCCAGGCCAAAGGACCTTTCGCGACAAAACAAACCTCTATTTTATTAACCTCTATTTTAATTTCGATTACTATGATCCTTGCAACAAGTGTCAATCCTGTGAAACTAAGCTGCTAGTCAAAAAGATTATAAAATGCAGTATGTAATAGCTTTAACAGATTTTATGTACAAATGCGATAACTAAAAGCATCATATTTCAGTTAATAAGGGTTGTACTGTTGTGGCTGTCAGGGTCTTTGCACAAGTTGTTTATGGAGAACACACGTTACAGTCTAATAATCTATCAACTGATGGATTAATATGTGAATCGTATGAGAAATAATGACTGTAAATACCTTAACATAGTCAGGCAATTTTCTTTCTATATGAACAAGCTGGGTGGTCATTTAAATCCAATAAAATGTAATAACCAAAGATACCAAAAATACAAAACTGCAAGGTCTGTAATATACATTTAAGATATTAAACTACCCTTTAATGTAGTTTAACGCATCAGTAACACAAGACTTGACAGGCCCTAAGCTGTTGCTCATTATTTAGTCTGTGAACAATACAAACATAAGCATCATGTGAACTGCTAACAAAGGCTTTCCTGACAAACGTCTTATTTACTTTGAAGCTCTGCAAGTGCTGTGATTTTTATTCACTGTTTTGACTGCCTCATCTCTAAATTTACAAATGTAATCCTGTGGTATTTGCACACCAACATTCTCCTTGTCTTTTATGAATCCTTCTGTGAGATTCATAGGAGGGCCAGGTGCCATTTTGCTGCACACCTTGTAATTCAATGTTAAGTGCAATGTTCAAGCGCAAATTAGCAGCCATCAGATTTAAAACAAGCACTGCTGTTGCTCCACTGCCACAATTTCTCAACGACAATCATGTGTTGATCAATTCCAATAAAATAAAATAATTACAACAACCTTTACATCCCTGTTGAAGCACCCAATGTCAATTTAACACTAACCGAGCAGCCTTAATATGAGATTTAATATGAATTACATGTTTTTTTTTTTAATATACTTTGGAAATGCAATAATAAACCCAAATACACATTCGACAGAAGCTGTACACTGAACTTAAAATTGTCTGGGGGCAGGCACCACAGCCCTGACGACCTTGAACAGAAAAGCAGAAAAAAAAAATCAGCAAAAAAGTAGAAACTACACATAGTCTTTATAATAGTATTACAACAAACTCATCAAGGATATTAGTGAAATATTGTTGGGATATTTCAAAGTCAAATAATTTAAAATTCACTTCACTTCTACAATCAAATGTGAGCACACACATAATCACCATAGTTTTCTAGATTGGTGAGCATGGCAAACCGGTCACTTAATTTTTCTCTGGCATTTGGCTCTTAATCCCTAAACGCTTGGACTGTAACTTGTAGAAACTGCTCTGGATACTAGCATCTCCTAAATGCATGAAGAGTTTCACTTTTGCCAGGAGATGTGGTGAAGTTGACGTCAGTGAGTAGATCAGGGAACTTGGGGAGAGCTTTGGAATAAAATGAATTTGCATGTACAGCAATTAGCAGAAAGCCTTTATCCAGAGTGGCTTATGACTGAAACAGTATTACATGATGCAGTTCAAGTACTTAATGGTTATGTGACTTGCTCAAGGGCCAAACAGTGGCAGCTTGGCAATGCTGAGACTACAATAGCCAATTTTCTGGTCTGTAGTCTAGTATATGGGCCACCATTGCCCATAAATAACAAATAAAGCAAAAATGTAAAAAATTAATCAAAGTGTTTAAGTAATGTTCCATTATTTGGACAATGCTGGGTTGACCAGGTGCAACGAGTCCATAAGGGCAAGGGAGTATTGATGATTTTCTATTTCTATTAATTACATTTTATTAGAAATCTCTAAAAGAAAATATTTCTGAGCCATGGTCAGAAAATTAAAACATTTTAGATGGCACAATCCTGGGAAGGGTGCATCACTGCTCCCAATACTCTGGTAAATGTTTTGAATTTAAGTAGCCTTGCTGGTAAAACATAGTCATTTATTTAGTTCTAATAATACATTATTCCTGGTGAACATCACAGCACACAGCACATAGTTTAGGAAACCAGTCCAACTCATCAGACCCACCTTACAGTATAACTTACAGTACACCTTACAGTACAACATTTTGCTGTGTCCCACAAAAAATACGGTGGTTAAAATTAAATTTTATCCCAGACGGCTGAGCTGACAATTCACAAATTCACTACAGGCACTACATATCCCATAACACTCCAGCACCTTTCTGAAAGCATTCAATCTGAACCGGGTTATTTAAATTTGTCGTATGGATTAATGAGCAAGAGCAAATATTTACAACAAAGCCTCCTATGCTGCAGACAAGGTAATGAAAGCTCATATATGTTTTGGCTACCCACTTATATCCAAAAGTACATATTAGACTTTTCTGGAACGGACTATGGACCCAAGGATGCGGGGACGGGGGTTAACGCGACGTAGGGGTCGAACGGGGAAGAACTAAGGAAGCAGAGCAAAAGGCTCTCCAAAATACAAAAGGAACACGGCACAAGTGTTCAGCAACACTGGACTACTAAAGCAAAGGCATTCATTAAAAAAGCAAATGCACCAGTTATGTTAGCATAAAGAAAATTAAAGCAATTAATTTAAAATATTTCTTGGTAATGTATTCTTCATTTCTTATCCATGGCAGAGTAACTCCCACTTTAGTGGTAAATCGCTTAATTTATTTAATGTTTAACAGCCTTTTTTTAAGTTAGCCCCATGACTGATTGGCAGAGCAAAAGGGTACAGCTGTGCCCCTCCAATGTTATGGCCATTTTCAGAAACATAGAAAAATACATACAAGTTTAGAATTAACTTTTTAATTATTAGCCTACCAGTTTGTTTTGTAACTCTCCTGAAGACAAACTTAAAGGCAAACAGGTTTTTAAATACTTTCTTTGGCTTTCTTTGTATTCAGTTAAGATATACAGTGAAGGGACAGTGGTGAAAGGAAAGAGAATCTTACAATGCAGATTGGGGAAGATTAATGGGCATTAAACCCAATTCACAAGCTCAGGTTCATGCTCAGCTTAGCAACAGTATTCCTGTCCACTGTGCCTCAGTGCCAATTCTCATTGTAATGAACTCTAAAGTGAAATAAGCAGCGAGAACAAAGTCAGCATCAAATCATTCTAAAGAAAGCAAACCATAATTGTATCATGGTTGGCAAGATTCTCTAATAACATTGGAAAAATAATGCTATTTCACTCAGAGTTCTCCTCAGATATAAAACCTATTTTAGGGGAGCTTAAGCCTTCAGATTAAAACACTGTGTTCATATTTCTAAAACAAAAGTGTCAATATATTTGGAGATATAAAACTGGTGTATTAAAGCCAATTTTAAGTATAATTAATAGAGACCATTCATCAAAAGTTACCTCAAATTCCCGCCGCTATTCCACATTGATCTCAAGTATTCTTTAGCAACGGGTTCAATTTAACAACATTTAGATAAATAAACCAGCACAATAAACTGTAACCTGATTGTACAACAACAAACCATGGAGCTACTCATTAATCTACACTGTTAAAAATTCTGACCTATAACGAATATCCCAGTGAATCATCTGCTACCTGCTGATCTTTATAGGTCAATGAGTCAAGTGGGTCAAATAGCAAACAGGTGAGAATGATGGATAAGAATGAGACGCCTGGGAGAATACCCAAAGCTTTATTACGTTATAATAATAATAATAATAATACAGCTGTGTTATGTTCTGTTAACGTTACACTGAGACTAAGAGATGTACAGGATGACAGATAGCATCCACGCTTCAGCTAACTTGACCCAGACATTTTACAGTCGGTGTCAGATTACACAGTCAAGCCTCTATTTCTATGAGCCAAAGCCACCAAAGAAAACCTAAGGCAGCTGTAAAAGGTCTGGCTAAGAGGGTAAACCAATGATGAGTGTATTTGCATTTGCAGAGTTCAATCATTAGCCTTATTTGATAGGCTAGTTTGATTTGACAGTCAAGATAATGACTGTAATAAAGTCTTTACAAGTTACATTAGTGTAACTATACACTTATGTGTTTTCATGCACTTAATAATCCAATCTTAGTTTAATTTCTGGAGTTAACTGATTATTCAAGTGGTCATTTATACAGCATAATACGATCTAGATATCAGATTAAGAAATCCGATAAAGTGAGCTAGAATTTTATCCCCATAATCGTCTTTTTCATAGCATGTAGACCACTTACCCAATGTCAATCATGTTTTTCATTTACTTTTAAGGCATTTAGCAGACGCCCCTATCAAGAGTGACTTTCAGCTCATACAGTCTTACAATTCATGCAATGGTTGGTTAAGGGTCTTGCTTAAAGAGCTAACTCTGGCAGCTTGGCAGAGGTGGTATTTGAACCCTGGACCATCAAGTCCACAGTCCAGTGCCTTAACCGCTATGCCACCACACTAATGACTTGGATGAACTAAACTGAGATTGTGAGCCAGGGTCCGTATTCATCAAACTTCTTTACATTTCTCCTAAGAATGCTGCCTAGAATGAACTTAAGTCTAAAATTATTGTTAGTTAAAAGCTGAGACTAAAAATAATTTATTAAGCCTCTCAGTCTCACTTTAAGCGAA
>JAVSBV010134260.1:0-17084 GCA_033117975.1 Parotocinclus spilosoma | reverse complement strand
GGGTGAATTTGTTCAACGTCTTTAAAATAAATGATTGACACATTTTTTTAGCTTCATATTTTATGACTTTTCCTAATTTTATAAAGACAACTGGGTAAACATAAAATTAAAATGATAATAAATTTTCATGTCCTGTACACATGTTGTACGCATCAGTGTTTTTTGGGGTCAATCTGACCCCAGGCTCTTTTAGATAACTTTAGAGCCCTAACCTAACATAACCATATCTGTAGCAGTATAAGATAGTACTGATAGTTTACATGACATGGGGGAGGGGAAAACATCATTCTTGCGAGAACTTTGATATTTCCCATGCTGTGGGGGCGGGAAGTTATTTTTCCCGCAAAAAATATGTTGATAGTTCACACAACACAGGGGTGAAGCAACCACATAAAAGGTTTGCATAGCAGGGTTATAAGTCATTTCTCTTGGTGGTCTGTGTGCTCTGTGTGAAAGGTTTTCTGCCAATGAGGTTTTGTCACAGCTCTTTGACTATGAAAGTGACATAGATGAGAATGCGTCTGAGACAGAGGATGATGTTGAGGAGGACCCTGATTATAAGGGCATCCTCCTCTGATAAGAATGAAACCCTTAGTGTTGACCCTCCTTTTGTCTGTCAACCACCAGCAAATTTGCTACCTTCCTGGTAGACTGCTAATGTTCTTAGTGCTGCTAATGTCATCAAAATGGTTTCAGACCCCACAAGATATGCTGTCACCCATGTCCAAGATATAAAATCAGCATTTGAGCTTTTTATAATACCATTGATTAAAAAGAATATACTTGAGATGACTAATTTAGAGGGGAGGAGTATGTACAGGGACAGTTGAAAAGACTACATTGGGTTCCTCATTTTGGCAGGAGTATACAAGTCAAAAGGCAAAGCAACTGCAAACCTTTGGGCTGCTGACACTGGAAAGGCAATATTTTCAGCCACCATGTCTCTAAACACATTCCATGTTTTCTCCCGTGTCATACGCTTTGATGACAGAGAAACAAGGCAGGGCAGAAAGAGAGTGTTACAAACTTGCAGCAATACGGGATATATGGGACAAGTTAAACTTATCCAATTTAAACATGATGACAACACACAAAGCACCCACCAAACACACCCCAATAAATAAGTAATTAAATGAATAAATAAATAAACAAATAAAGTAAAATAACAACAAAAAAAAACAATCAAATGCCTGATCCTGGACATATCTGGAAAAAGGCTCCCAGTCTAGAAGTGTTAGAGACCATAACGTAAACAGTAGCAAACAAAGACATTGTATTCAGTTTATATTATATTCAGTTTATTAATGACAATGAAAATGTGACAGGAATGGCTTCAGGGTAAAACAACAAGCAACATTCTTGACCCATTTCCCCACTATCTTCCCTGATACAGAGTAAAAGAAGTACAGTTTTCTAACTCCCCATCGAATAAACAGGTTAAAAGGGTCAGGAAAACAAATGGCATACACCCCTAAAATTGTGACTTATATCATATCAGCTTTCCACAACATAGAATTTGATTTAATAACCAGCATGAACTAACAAATCAAGAAAAATAAAAAATAAAGCCCTGGGACTTGTGCTAACAGTCAACACCATAAGCCGCTATAATAAGGTTCAATGCAACTTTTGAATATGAGTGTTTGTATACAGCCAATAACAGTGATTTTCCAATCAAATGCAGTTTTCTGTTTGGAAACCGAAATTCTCAGATCTCCTAACTAATAGAACTTATCGGAACACCTGCTAATGTTTTTCAGCCATATATCACTAGATATCTTCAAAGGCCTTGAAAAGTCTATGCTTTAGTAGGTAAAATTCTGCCTATATATAACATAATATATTAGACTCAAGCAGGAACTCCACAAACTTTCATGATTGCCTCAGCTCATATATTCTTTATAGCACTTCTCAACAGACTAAAATAGAAAAAGCAGTATAATGTCCTTGTAAATCCTGCACTTGGGATTACTGTTGCTGTTGCTATTTATCATTCTTCTTTTCTCATATTTTCATTCCTTAGTGAATCTTACTGAGCCCAGTTTGGAGATTCCACTACATAATGAAGACTGTGAGACATGTTGGTTTGGAGAAACTTGAGGTCATTTCAAGCAGAGCTGGAATACAGACCAGTACTTTTAGTACACTTTCTACCCCTTGTCACCATAGAGGTGGACGTCTAGCTGGCTTATCAGATAAATTTTGATTGCATCCAGTGGAACACATCTGAATAGCTTCAGTTTATCTTAGGAGTGTGTCATGCCATGATTGAAAGCAAGTTACCAATTACAATTTGACATAATGCTAAAAAGACTTCAGTGAGTGTAAGCCTTATTTTAATATCCCTTTTTCAGTACTCTGCCATTCATTCATAAACTGGAATTATTGTTAACAGTGTCAACTAAAAGAATGTAATATTGTAGTTCATACTGGACATAAAAAGATAGATGACGTCAGCACACTTTAAAGAAACCTTTAAAAATCTGCAAATAGAAAGTAGAAATGTAATAAATGAGGGTGTTTAGAACAAAAATATGGGACCTGCAATAATGCACATGCATTATACATAGAAAAGGTAAGAATCTTCAACAGCTAGTATTAAGCTGTTATTAAAGTAACACTGCACTCAGAGAGATAAAGCAATGTAAAAAAAGAAAAAAAAACTCCATAGAAAATAACAATAATTTCACAGCCTGAGGAGCAGCCGAGTAATGAACACATAGAGCATAATAAATGCAGAAAGCAATACCTGGATTATAGTTGGAATGGTTCAGTGTTGTTTATTATTTAGAAGGCAGGTTAGCATGCCTACAGCTGCCGATTAGATTGCATTGAGTGCTGTGCAATAAGACAGAGGAGAGAGCCACAGGCTAATACAATGCACTGAAATGTCCCTGTAGATCCCACTTGGATGGAGACAGAAAGGATAGAAAGGAAGTCATTATTCAAGCTGAGCCCCATGTGATTTGCCTGTCAGCAATCAATCCAATTAGAGTTTGAGATAGATACAGATGCAGATAGAAATCAGCAGATGCTGTGGTTAGTGGACTGTTCATCTCTTGTCCCATGATATTGCAGCAGTTTCAGTGCACAGCTGAGTAGCATACATGATGGAAGGTGGAGATTAAAGAGTTGGTCTAATGACTGTAAGATTGAGAGTTAAAACCCCATGAGCCACTGTTAGGTCTTTGAGCAAAACCCTTTAACTACTGTGCTTAGATTTGATTCTGCCTTACTTATAAGTCACTTTGGAGAAAAAAAACCAACAACTTCCAAATAAATAAATAGAATGTAACATTTCCTTATGAGACTATAGCTTTCATTGAATTACATTAAAGCAAGTAGAATTGTTTGGATTGTGGAATGGAGGAAGATTTTGGCTTATCAAGAGTTACCTGCGTCAGAATACCATGGGCATGAGTGATGCTCTGTACCCCTTACTCTCAAACATAATGTAGGATCATAATGTTTCCACAGAACATCAAGCATTTCTACGGTGGCTCGGAGGGTAGCACCGCTTCCTCATAGCAAAAACATCTTGGGGTTTAATCCCATGGTGGAGCGGCCTGGGACCTGTGAGTGTGGAGTCTGCATGTCCTTCTCTCCCCATCTGAGTGGGTTTACTCTGGGTACATGTGTGTTAGGTTAATTGATTGCTTTGTGTGTATATAACTAGTTCCGATATAACCTTGTGCGTAGATACAACCTTGTATGTTTTGCTGAAATGTCACTGATGCCGATAGCGACGTTAAGCAAAACCAAATAAACAAACAAACGAATACACAGACATTACTGTTAATTATTGCGTTTCTTGTTGGTCAGAAGGTGTAACTTCATGTTCTAAAATAGCACAGGACTAACATGAAAGGCTCTTAGGTAGTGCCAGCTGCAAAGTATATGAACACACTCATTTAAATTGCTTATTTACAGTTACCATGGCAACAACTAATTCGCAGAGGCTTGTATGGAGGACACTCTGCATCATTTAATGAAGTCTAACAATAAACTGATTAAAAGCATGATTGGAACAGTCAGCCGTAATGCTCTTGCTTTCTGGTTCAGGCTCTGTATTAATTCATTCATTCATTTTCTTATCCACTTAATCCTGGACAGTGTTGAAGGAAAGCCAGTGCCAGAGGCACAGGGTGCAAAGCAGGAACAACCCTCATGTTATAGCTCAGTGTAAGTGTAAGAAATATATTAAACTTGAAAAAGAAATATACTCTAATTCACAAAGGAATTTAATTAAATTAAACTCCCAGATAGAAATGCTAGATTAAAGCTCAGCATGTAGTTACATTGCAAAGCGATATGTAAATTATTAAACGTGTGGTCTTATTAGACATCGGGTCTTGCCACAAGAGGACTGAAGCACTATAAAAAGGGTCTCAGAGACTACATCAACTCACTGCCCCAGCTGCTACAGTGTTCTGGGGAGCCATTGCATTAGACAATTTGTCACCACTAGTAGAGGTGGGACTGTGGTAGCCTAGTGGTTAAGGTACTGGACTCTGGAACAGAAGGTCAAGGGTTCAAATCCCACCTCTGCCAAGCTGCCATAGTTTGGCCCTTGAGCAAGGCCCTTAACCCACGATTGCTTGGATTGTAAGATTGTATAAGTTGTAAGTCGCTCTGGATAAGGACGTCTGCTAAATGCCGTAAATGTAATAATGAAGTGATTCCCTGACCACGTTTCATGTTGCCTTTTGTGGCAGAGCTTCCAACTGCCATTTTTCAGCAGTAGTTTTCCAGTAATGCCTCCACCAGATTGCAAGACTTTCTTGGCTTGCCTGGTTGCCAGATTTGTTTGCCAATCAACCATTAATGGCACCAGTGTAACATTTGCTAAAAATGGCGGACTCAAGCGCAACGTGCAAATGTTTATTGCAAAAACGGCAGACAAAAATCTAAGTCAGATGGTCCGAGGTCAAAACTATACAAAACAGACTACGAGTCTGCAGAATTTGCAGGTAAATTTGTCATAGAGGCATATCTAGCAGTCAACTATCTCTCACAAAAAGGTACACTTCTGAGAGCCTTTTTATAATTCAAGTCAATTAAATTTTCTAATGCAAATTAGATGCAAAACCATATTTTATTTAACTTGTGAAAATGCACCATATAAAAGGCTGACAGTGCTGGAGTATCTGAACGTTCACTGATCTTGTTAGTGCACATTCTGCAATTTCCATGCAATGTATCTGCAACACATTTTGCCTGAATGCGAACCCATAGGTCGTCCTGAAGCTGGTCAAACACAGACAACAATGGCAAAAGCACTTGGAACATTCCAAAGCATGATTAGCAGACTGTGTATTCCTTTTTCAGAGACTGGAGCAGTACACAAAAGACTAGGGCATGATCACCAACAGAGTTGCAGGGATAGTTTCTTGCTGCCACTGGACAATGGATATGTACCCATACGAAACTGGCTCCATCTTATTTGACTGCATGTCCGGCATCCAAAGGTATGCATTCCATCTGCTGAACTCTGTAGAATCCGTAGAAGCTGGACTGGTGAGCATCATTTTTGGACCTTTGATGAGTAGTCAGCTGTCCTCTCTGATGAGTCATAGTGCAGTTTGCCTCCCACAACATTTCTTGAGCTAAAAGTTGCCAGAGTGGCAAAGGATCCCACAAGGACTGCTGGACAATCCCCATTGCTGTCAGTGTATTTTGGGAGTCCTGGATGAGCAAACACCTTAATGAACAGTCAATGTAAGGCACTCTCATCTAGTTTTACATGCTTCTGTTCACCCCCATGAATCTATCACCTGCTACTCAACCATGCTAATTGAGTTTGCATCTCATTTGCGTAATCAAACAATTTCTTTGTCTTAATTTGTTTTTCTGATAATCTTTTTTAATTAAATAAAATTGAATGCTTCTTTTATTTAATCGCTTCATATTCATTTTGAAATGATCATCTCCTAATTTTTGTAAGCAGTGAAGTTTTGTCAATCCACATTAGAATAGGAAAATTAAGCAATTTAAACAACACTGAATGAGGCATTATCAACTGTGTCAATAATATACTAAGTATGTGATTAATTAAAATCCATGCTGATGGGATGCTCAGAATTTGGCTTAAGCATCATAAATCATTTAAAACTTACTGCCAGGTGTCTACAGTTGACTAGGTATTGTGACTGACGAAGTGCATCCATTTGTGTCAACTGTTTACCGTATGGCAGATGCATGCTTGGGCAGCTTGATACCATGCCACAAGGGTTGGATAGTCATTAATTGGCTCTATGATAGGGAGTTTTTGTTTCTTGCTTGGTCATCAGACTCCTTTGGTCTTATTCTGTACAGCATCTCTGGAATAAGGTAGAATGATCTGTGCACTGTATGTCAGTATTTATTCATTTATTATCTTCCACTCAATCCACACAGGGTCATGGGTTAGCTAGTGCTGACACGGCACCTCTGGGCGCAAGGGCATGAACAACCATAGATGGGACCATCCATCAAAGGGCGCGAAAACACACACACAGTCATGCACACAGTCACATACTAAGAGCCACCTTTAGAGATACTAATTAACGTAGCACACATGTCTTTGGATTGTGGCAGGAAACCAGAGTATCCAGAGTAAACCCACCCAGACAAGGGAGGACATGCAGACTTCACACAGAAAGGACCCAGACCGCTCCACCCTGGATTGAACCCGGGACCTTCTTTCTGTGAGGCAGTGGTGCTACCCACCGAGTTACCATGCTGCCCCATATGTCAGTATGTCCATCTAATTTGCATCAACTGTAAAAAGCTATCCATTTCACATGGGCCAATATTTCTGCAAAGCAATTTCAACATTTAGTTAAATATATGGATTCCTGTGGTTCTAGAGGCCAAACTAAGCCCAACATACAGAATAATATTTTTTACTATTCCTCAGACTGAGGGCAGATATGAGAATTCATAATCAAGTCCTCATACCATTCCTGAGACCACATCAAAAGGCAATTCCCCCACACATTTTGGGGGCTTCTGCCTATGACGAGGCAGAATGTGTCATACCTATTAACAGGGTCAACCTCGCTTCCTCACTAAGATTAGATGGATTAGGCTGGCTATGATGATTCTTTACAAATATTCATACAGTCAGAGATTTCTAGAGATTTGGTGGCAGAATGGAAATGCATTTGAAAACAAAATATAAACGTGGTTAAAATCTTATCAGGGTACAGTTCAGATACAAGATGTGTAAATGTAAATAAGTGTATATAGAGTTATGTCTTCTACTGCTAGTTCAGCAAATACTGTATGTAATGTATTGATCACTGTTTGTAACCTCTGTGTATGTCCTCCCGGTTTGAACCTGTCCTCATCCAATGATTTTTGGAAAAACACTGATAAGCTCAGAGAATGTCTTTAAGGTTCTGGTGTATCATTAAATTGAACACTGTTGTGCTTTTATTAAGGTTCTGAGAAAGTCTTTGAGCATTGTCGCTCGGCCATGTGCATTTACATGTGATAAGGTTGCACTATTGCTGCCTGAGAGAGGAGACCAATCTAAATTTCACTGTTTTAACATTTTTCATAACAATGTTGTTTTCTCAAAAAATATATGAAATTCTATTTTAAGCTGTACTTTGTAACAGAATATATGATTTCAGTGAGTCACTGTTGAAGTAAATTCGGAAAATGCTATGTGTATATGTCACCCATAGAGCGAAAAAAGCGAGAAGCAAAGCTGAAAAGTAAACCAGCAGGCTGGATTGATCAAAAATACGATACATACTTGTAACATACCTGCAACAGAAAATTAAGCTAATGCAAGCTTTCTGTGAAAAGAAGTGGTTAGTGTGGAAGTTCAATCCTCACCCTGGAGTTTGAATTTTCTCTTCATCTCCACAATGGTTTTCTATGGGCACTCCTGTTACATTTAGT
Organism: Parotocinclus spilosoma; assembly: GCA_033117975.1. NCBI lineage: Eukaryota > Metazoa > Chordata > Actinopteri > Siluriformes > Loricariidae > Parotocinclus > Parotocinclus spilosoma. Next base: position 9,191 of record JAVSBV010134260.1, on the reverse strand, counting down.
AAAAGTAATTGAAACGATAGGTAGTGTGTCATCACAACTGTAACTCCTGGATCATTAATTTGTGTCTACTCAACTGAGACCAAGGTATTATATGACTAAGGTATTTTTCTGCAATACAATTTTCTGTACATTAGTTTTATGCTATTGTTTTCTGTTGTTCTCCTGGGAGTTTCACACAACATCCTCTAAAGTTTACTCAGAATGGTGCAGTGATGAAAAACATTTAGTGAGCAGGCAAATATCCCTTGATAACAAGATGGGTCAATGAAGAAGAAAGGCTATGGAAACCCAGATAAACAATCTGTATACCTGCAGTGAGCAAAGTCACATTTCAGAATGCACAACACGTCAAACTTTAATGCAAATGGGTTACAATAGCAAAAGCCATGTTTGGTTTTAATTCTGTCAGTCATGAACATAAAGCTGAGGCATTTATGGGCACAGGGTTACCAAATCTGATTTCTGTTAAGGCTATAGGCAGTATGGTCAGAATTTGCCTCACAGCTAAAATAGAACAGATTGTTAGCTGCATTGTTAGGAGTCTAGGCTCGTGCAGGTGAGATGGGGTGTGGGAAATGATTTCTTGCCACAATTTAGCCTGTTATTACTAATCAATCATCATTTGAATGCCACATCCTATTAAGTACTGTTCATGAATCTGTGCATCTCTTCTTGGCCACAATTTACTCATGTGCTAATGTCTTCTATGTCACACAGCAAAATTATTCCCACACATGATTTATAAATATAAGAGAGAATTCATTTTGAATCTGATCATCAGAATGGGGAAGAAAGGTGATTTAAGTGGTACAGATGCTGGAGTTAAAGAGTTTACAGCAACAGTAACTCAAAAAACACTTATTACAACCAATATGTTCAGAAGATTATCTCTGATTTTGCGACACATATAAGCAGATACTCTTCAGTAGCAGAGGACCACAATGAAGGCCACTTCTGTAATCTTACAAGTCTGCATATGCTCTATAGTCTGTAAATGATCACCAAAATTTAACAAAAGTTCATTGTTGGGTATAATAATGTTTCCTGGTCTTGTGACTTAAGGCTGCATCCGAAATCACATACTTTGACAGTATGCACTAGATTCGACTCAGTGCGCACTGCTCGACCGCTAAAGCAGTACGCTCTTTAAGTACGCAAGTATACAGTACGCAGAACCTCGGACACACTACGGCTGCCATCTTACCAATGTCATGTGATGCATGACGTCACACCACCAACAAAAAATCGCCTCCATTCATTAACTAAAAGCCCAATTCGCCAACATTTATAATTATTTGAAAATATTTTTTTATATTTCATTTAAAATTTGTAATCCGTCACCTCAGAACTGTCCTCTATTTTACTTCATCAGCATCGAACGCCTTCGCCTCCAGTTGAATCATGGGATAGAATTGTGTGCTTTGGTTACATACTTAAAAATGGCCGCCGATTGAGTACGTTATCCGGGGACTTTTTGCGTACCGATTCAAGCATACTTTGTATTCGGACATGCTACATTCTCTCGCATACTGCTTTTCGCTAATGCGATTTCGGACGCAGCCTCAATTTCTGCTGCAACAGGGTCAGACTTTGTGTAAACAACATGAACGCAGGGATACTTCTTGCCTTATATATACAGTTCAAGCTGCTGGTTTAACATTTTGACTGAGGCAGAGACTCCACCATGGGTACTGCCCATGGGGAAAACAAAGACACAAACATGAACACACCAAAAGTACTCAAAGTAATATTTTGTGGTAAATAAGACTCTTCACAGGACACATCCCTAACATTGCCCTCGTCTCAAGGATTGACATTTGGCAACCTTCCTGTCTTGTCAGGTTGTGCTCTGTGAAAGGCCTCAACAAGAATACAGCACTGTTCCTCCGGGCCACATAATTCCCAATCACCTAGGTACTGGAGGTCGCGGCCCGTGGGTCTCACGTCCAGGTTGCAACTGAGAATGTAGGTTGAATTGGCCGTCGAAGATACTGATGGAAGGAGGGGGGTAAGTGGGGATGAGGTCAGAGGTCATATACAGAGGGCACAGGCTTGATCTGGAAGATGTGGAAAGTGGACCTTTATGTGCTGGGAGAGCTTGAAGCACACAGATGTACACAATGACCCAGATGATCTTCTTAGGGCACGATGTATCTGGGTCTAGACTCGGCTCGGAGGGGAATATTGTGTGTGTCCCAGAACTGAGTGTCCTGGAACTGAATAAATCGAGCTGGCCCTTTGGCTGCAATTTGCGGTGGCAGTAGTCTGCGACTGCGTCTTGAGCATCTGGTCCTGTGCCGCATTTTATATGCTCCAGCGACATACATGGTCCTAAATGGATGAGACGGACAGGTTGACTTCCTGTTCTAGAGATAGAAGCAGTTGGTAGCCCAAGAAGGGGAACAAACCTGTGGTGGAGGAGCCATACCAGTTGAAAGCTCTATTCATGCTGTCTCCCAGCATCGATTCATCGGAGGTTGGCCTCAAGATCCTGGTTAAAGTGTTAGGCCTGCTCAATGGTGTGGGAATAAAATCTAGAAGAGAGACTTATGCAAAATATGCAATTGATGAGAACTGTGGTGGTCACGAAGGTGGTGGAGAGCTTGGGAAGCGGATGAGGCAGATCACCTTAAAGAAGTGGATGAACAATCATAAGGATGTTGGCTACTGGGGCCTGCGAGTCCTTCCACAAAGTCCACTGCAATGTACAACTATGGTCTGCCGGGGATGAGTAGGAGTTGCAGGAGGCCAGCTGGAGCTTGGTGGTAGGTGTTTCTGTGCACTAAGACGAGGCAGGCTGAGAAAAACTCCTTTGTGCCAGCTTCCAAGGTTTAAAAACATAAGTGCCACTTAACGAGATCCAGGGTGTGTTCCTGACATTATAGTTGGCCTGGGCGGAGGATAGCTGCTACAATAAGTAGACAAATAGGTTGGCATTCAGGTCCAGACCTCTAGTAGAGGACAAGCCCAACTCAGACATATCCACTTCCATGAAGGACTTAAGAGACAGACCATGTTGCACCAGGACTGGGGTGGAGACGAACAGTTACTTGAGGTGCGTGGAAGCCTCTTCGGCTACTGTGAACAGGAAAATGACACATTAGGGGAAGTGAGTTGGGGAAGTGGCGTGATCTTACTGTGAGTAATCTTGCTGTACCCCAGGATGAACCACCTGTAAAAGTTGGCAAATTTCAGGAAGTGCAGGTGCTTGTGGCTAAAAGGAGCTGACCACTCTACCACTGCTCGCACCTTTGGGGGCTCTGCCCGAATCTTGCCTGGATCGGTGATGTAGCCCAGAAACACTACCATGCTCTTGTGGAACTCCCACTTCTCTTCCTTCACAAAGAGCTGGCTCTCCAGGAGGCGTGAGGGACTTGACCTGAAAAAGATCATCTAAATATACAAAAACAGACCTGTTCAGGAAGTCCCGAAGCACGTCATTGACCATGGCGCGGAGGACGGTGGGTGCGCTGGTGAGTTCAAACTGCACTTTGAGTACTCGAAGTGTCCCACATGTGTATTTAACAAGGTTTTACACTCATCACACTTCCAAATGCGCATAAGGTGATACACCAAGTCAAGTCAAAGTTTGTGCATTGAATAATGGTTTATTGTCTCAAGCTTAACAATATTATATTATCTTAAAAAAACAATCCCAAATTGAGGATTTGGACTAAAACCTTAGTTGTATTTGAGTTAAGAAAAAGGAAATTACAGCACATCCAAAATTTTTAATTCCTTAACACAATACTATTTTTTACTGATTATAAGGCTGTCATTTGGATTAGCTGATATGTACAGCTGTGCATCATCTGCATAGCAGTAAAAGCTAATGTCACCTTATGAATAATTGAGATTAAAGGTACCATGTGCAGGAAGAATAATATTGGGCCAAGCACAGACCACTAAGGGCCACCATATTTCACCTTTGAATATGCATTTCGTAGGGTGAGCTTGATGAAGATAGTTTGAGGAAGAAGGAGAGATAATACCAGCCTAAAGGGACTCACCGTGGCAGTCGTTCATGGCCTCCTGTTGCAGGTGTGACTGGCTGTAGAGACAACTGCTGGGTAGAGGCGTACCCAGGAGCACACTGATAGCGCAGTCACATGGGCAATGAAACGGCAGCAATAGGGCTCTGGACACTGATGGTATTAGAAACAAGCATGAATGGAAAATAAAAAGGAAGGTTAAAAAAGGTACAGTTGGTGTCGCATAGCTCCAGGGACATGGGTTTGATCCTTACCTTGAGTTACATTCTGTGTCAAGCTTGGTATGTTTAGTCTCTGTGGATCAATTAGCTACACAACATTGGCCAAAGGTTTGTGTGTGCAGCTCCCGCCAATGAATTAGTTCTCTTTGTGGGTTGCATGTCTGCCTTTTCAGAACTTGCCCTAAGGCTACATTAATGGGGTAAGTGGTGCACAGAAAAAAATAGTAAAGGGTAAAAAAAAAATAGTTTGTTGCTTTTAAATTCAATGTGATGAAATGCAAGAGCCAAAGTTGGCACCAACCATGGGCAGAGAAAGAAACTTATCGTGTATCCCACATCTAAACTATTTAAAAACTCCCTTATCTATAGCAACATATATATATGATATAATCTTTGAACATACAGTCTAAGCAATTGTGAGTTAAAGGCCTTGCTCAGTTTCCTAACAGTGGTAGCTTGTCAAATTCTGGGGCTTGAACCGTGGACTTTCTGATTAATAGTCAAGTACCGTATCTGCTGTGTCTGCACCACAGACCATACATCATTTTGCTGTTTACTATATACATTACAGGCGAATGTGGACTGCTGCAATGTGAAAGTTGTGAAATTATGCTTAAAACAACAGCATTGGAGCAAAAATGACATAGGAGTTGAATGTTTTTTTTCAGAATTAAAATACTTCAAATTGAAATTACTAACAAAATTGTTAAACGAGATATTTCAGTCAGAGTAGTAGGCTGAACACAGCACATCTTCATTTCTTCATGATTATTTTATTTAAGCCTGCCAAAATGTAATCTGCGCAGCAAATACACAACTGTGAACACTCCCTTTCAATTATGGCAGCGAGTTGACTTAAGGTGGTGAAAGAAGGCACTGCAAATAATGGCCCAAATGAATCAGCTTCAGCCACACCTACAATGTCTAGGCTAAAGTAGTTCTACCTTCTAGAAAGTATTTAGGTTTTCAAAAATATGTCAGTTTAATCTCACTAATATCATAGTCATGTTTGATAACTATATTTTAAGATTTTAATCCAAGATTATGAAACAATATTCAGTGGGGTGCTCCAAAGTGTTCACACTGACAGCAATGCATATATATTTGCTTCCTTTGCTCCTACAATATCAATCACTGAATTTTGTAACAAGACTGATCAATTTCCACTCAGCAAAGTTATGTTCCTTTGTACAGATTTTGTGAAGTTAGGCACTGGCATTTACGGGAAGAAACCATACAATGATCAAGGGACTTATGTGTAGTGATAAGACTCTCAATTAGCATTCAAATTATCAGTGGGGTTAGGGCTTTGTGCAGGGATGTTCTCTCACACCAAACATTTCCAATCATTTCTTTATAGGTCTGAACAAGACAAAGGTGAGATAACACAAGGTGACAAAAACAAATTGCCATTTTACTTATCCCCCCCCCCAAAAAAATACCAACATTATAAAAAAGCATAGCTGTATGAAGAAGACGACAGGTCTAAGTATAGCTAATTTAGGATGCTAGCTCTTCCGTATTATTGTTTTGTTCCACTTGCCAGCACACCTAAAGCTTGTAATGAAGACCTCCAGAACGAAATTGCTTGCCAAAAATATGGATTGCCTGAGGTTCTTCAACAAACAAACCACTAAAGTGTGAAATACATTACCACCTTATATAACTTAATATCCGCATCTCTGCGTGAAACCTTTTAAAAATCTATTTCATTGTTTAAAAAACAGAATCAGGATTTTTAAAAATATTTTGCAAAATCTGTTACTGTTACTTATTCCAAAACAACGTTCATTTCAACAAAACAAGGTAAGGTAAGTGCAATGGCAGCTGGGAGCAGAAAGTGCAGTGGCAGCTGGGTCAAGAATGAATTCGCACGTACGACATTTCGATTAGTGGTTCAGAGCCTTAACCACTCAGCCACCACTGCCCTAATTCAGTATTTACAGTGAACCAATGTACAGTTACAGCTGGCAAGGATTTCTGAAACGCATAATAATGTTAAGAACATTGCATCTTCATTGTGTGGTCATTCATTAGTTTACAAGTGTTACCCAAATGTGTTTGTAATTGAAGTAGCACATTAGTTCAATTGTTAACACATTGCTTAGCTTAATCGCTCATAAATATTTATGTGTTTCTTATAGGTTTTCTACATTTGTGTAGCAAACTATGGCAGCCAGCAATTTCAAATACAATGTGTGACTTATAATATTTATAATTAAATAAACAATTTTATTTAGAAGATTTCAATTAAATACAGCATTGTTACATGTGCCTGCATATGTATGTTTTCAGTAAATTATGTAATTTATTAAATTTTGTACCTGAAGTTCAGTGATAAATGTTGGATTTATTGCTTCATCCTAACCCCCTCTGAAACTATTTAATATGAAGCAGAATAACTATTTTTATATTATTAAGTTTGCAATGTTTTGTTTTGTTCTTTTTTTCCAGGCTTGTGTTAGACAGAGTTTGTAATGCAAAATTTTAAATGCACTCATTAAATTAATGATGAAGTGAGGGGTAAACCCTTTCAAGAAGTACATCTTATTAGGGTTCACGTTCATGAACTGGAGAGTGCATGACTGTTCGAAAAGGAAGAGGCATACTCTTAAGACCTGACATACACCACAAATGGAGCAGTTTCAATGCATATACATGCATATGCTTAAATACATATATTAATAATAATAAATAAATAAAGGAAGTATAAATGAGTAATAAATAAATGAATGGATATGGGTGCATATATGGGTGTAAAGTACATGAGGGAATACGGATAACAGAAATAAAACAATATGTGTTTAAAACTCAATGTAGGGGAAATAAACTAAATGATCTACAGTAGGGATTTAATCAGGATCACTACAGGATGCACTACAACAGGTGGGTAGTGAACCACAGAAAAGAGGGCCCTTTAAACGGTAGACACAGGAGCCATGCGGAGACAGACTCAAGAATATGGCAGTTGCTAGAAAGCGCACAATAAATTAAATCCGGTAAATGCGCAAGTTAAGTCAGTGAACATAAACACCACTAACAGAGCCGAATGGGAGAAGGTGGGAAGCGAGAAAAGTGAAAACGCTAAGCACACAGCCGGTGTGCCATCAAGGCTGGTATAAAAGAGGTAGGCCAGGCTCTAAAGGAAGACACTGACAAAATAAGCAGTGTTGGATATGCTGCGAACTGACATCACTAATAGTATCTCTGAAAAACAGAGTACATAACAGTTAATGCAGCAAATAATAACAAAATGCAAGCTCGCGTCACACTGTGAATGGAGCTGACGTCACTAACCAGGAAAATGTTGGGAAACCCACACGCAGGAAGATAGTCTAATATTCATATCTTAAATATTTAATTCATAAACGGAATAAAATTTACATCTAAATCATATATATTTATGGTGTGTGTTAATGATATGTCCTTGTGTAAATTAGTGCATGTCTTTGGAAAATCATCAGCCATTGGGGATGCTCATACCTTGATGGCACCAAGCCTGGATGCATGAGGAGAGTGCCAAGAAGGGCACCCAAATCAAATATGCAGATCAGGATGACCCACTGTAGTGACCACTAACAGGAATAACTAAAAGAGGGGGAGAGAGAGAGAAATCAAGGGAAGAATGAAAGAAACACAAATTAAATAGAGATGAAAAATCTCTAGTGTCCACAGGCATTTTGAGAAAAAAAAGTCATCTCAGAGCTCATTTAGCAGTTGTTGGCAGGAAGGATAAAAAGTTTTTTCCTAAATGCTCTCAAACATGATATTATCTAATTTTTGGGCCTCCTGATGCTAATTAGTTAGTTCTGTCTGTGCTTTACTTTTATGTTTTACATGTATCAGCATGATACAGTTGTTCTGTGTAGATGCCAAGGCTGTACAAAGCATATTTTGCATCTGCTCATGTTCATTTAAAAGGCAGTGTAAGTCCAGCTAAGGTCCCCAATTCTGAGATTTAGATCTCACATTCTGGTACTTAGAAAAGGTAAGTCTCTTCATGGCCTAGCACCAAAGTACATATCTGACAATGTTGGTCCCATATGAACCATCTCAGACTCTGAGAACATCAAGCAGATGCCTTCTGCTGGTGCCCAAAGTCAGGACTAAACATGGTGAAGCATTGTTTCAGTTTTATGGAGCTAAAATCTGGAATAGTCTCCCTGAAGAGGTTAGGCTGGCCTCTACTATTACAATGTTTAAGTTCAGGTTAAAAACTGTTCTCTTTAGCTGTGAATATGATACCTGATTGTGTTTCTACATGCACTCTGCTTTTTATTATTTTAAACTGTTTCCTTAGGTTAATGTTCTTGAAAGTGTTTTAATTGTACTTTCAACTTTGTTTAAATATTTTGTTTTTCATTTTATTATTTTTTAATTCTGTAAAGCACTTTGAATTGCCTTGTGTATGAATGGTGCTATACAAATACACTTGCCTTGCCTTACACATTTATTTTCATGTGACATTTTTTTCCAACAAGAATGTATTATTCTGAATGCATATTTCAGTTTTTATATGACAGTGTGTTACATGATTTTACAAACCCAAATAAGAAAAAACAATGGGATACATTCCAAGAAAAAGTTGGGGTGGGTAATTGTTGGTAATTGCACATTTCACCAGTAAGAGCAGAGTGTGAAGGTTCAATTAGCAGGGTAAGAGCACAGTTTTAAAAATTTTGCAATGCACACATTATGGGTGACATACCAGAGTTCAAAAGAGGGCAAGTTGTTGGTGCACGTCTTGCTGGTGCATTTGTGACCAGACACCCAAGACAGCAAGCCTTTGTGATGTATCAAGAGCCACAGTATCCAGGGTAATGTCAGCATACCATTAAGAACAACGAACCACATCCAACAGGGTTAACTGTGGACACAAAAGGAAGCTGACTGAAAGGGATGTTCGGGTGCTAACCCGGATTGTATCCATAAAACATAAAACCACGCATACCCAAATTATGGCAGAATTAAATGTGCA
>JAVSBV010134233.1:0-17085 GCA_033117975.1 Parotocinclus spilosoma | reverse complement strand
CGGTATTAAAACAAGCGATTCTGGCCGGGTGCGGGCGGTAACGGGACTAAAACAAGCGGGAGCGGGCAGGAGCGGGCTTAAAAAGGCACACCTCTACCTCCAGGTCCTTACTCAAAATTTCTTCAGGAATTCACTAATTACAGCGTTTATTATTAACCTTTCAGACACAACTTTTAATACACCTCCCGGTCTTTACTCAGAATTTGTTCAGGAATTCGCTTACTTTCTTTTTTGCTTAATACACTTACAGAGCCCGATCATCTTGAGCTTGAAACTAACCAATTGGAATGTGTAATCTAGATTAATCCTAGATTCATATGTGCAACACTAACCCATTTATGAGCTTGATTGATTTATGTTCAAAGTTATTAAATGAATGATGAATCAATTAGGAATTTAGAGGGTCTGGTTTCCAGTTACCTTTCACCAGCCCTACACCGTGGCCTCTCAACAAGGTACATAACCTCAAGGAAAAGCTGAAGATTTATCCATAATTTATCCCTATTCTGGGATCTCTAAAATACACAACTAAATATCAGAATGACAAAGAAAACTTTGTAGGACCAAAACATGAAAGTGTTAATCGTTAAAGTTATATAAAACTAAATTGAAAAAAGCAGAGCTAGAAGACACTTATCACTCTCTAACTGCAGGTGTTTTTCCGAATAAACTGGAGCATGGGGAACTAGGGGATCTGAGATGATGGACTGCTTATCATACACCAGTGGCCATGGAATGTTTGTGAACTCTACACAGAGGGTGTCAAAAGATACAGACTGGATTTTTTCACGCCATGTTGCAAAATATAAAGAATTGATAAGTAAAATCTAAATTCTATTTTAAAGTGGGTATCCAGTCCTTGTGTTAGGTTCTCCACACCGGCTCCCTCTGTTTTCTTTCTGTTCCCTTTACCCATCACACGTGTTTTGTTTATTTCCTCGGCGGCGTGTCCGGTGTTTTGTGCTTGCCTTTCAGGCCAATTGGTTCCCGTTCCGGCGCTGTCAGCTGTAGCAACTTGTACTGTGATTGCAGTCACTACTTCACGCCTGCACGATCGAAGAGAAATCGCCAGATTATTCTCTGCATTTACCCGGTACCTGGCTCCGTTAGGCTTCGTGCTACCACGTTCCCTATGCTTGTTTAGTTACTCTTTTGTCTATGTTTGTTCCAGACCCGGACTGTTCCTGAAAGCTTCCGCATCTACACGCTGGATCTCCTTTTGTTCCTCTGGATCATCGCGGGAGCCACAGGCACAACACGCCGACGCCACCACACCTGTGTTCTAGACACCCATATCCAGGACTCACCAGACCACGCTTGCTCTGTTCCCGTTCTGGTTGCCAGTTCCCTGGATTCCACGGGCGCTACTCACTCTCTCCACACTCTACCTATTCGTTCCACGTAACTATATCTGTAACGTCGCTAGTAGTGTCATTCTCTCAGTTCACCCTTGTATATATTGGTAGACTATTATTAAATATATTTTTTTTCCACTACGTTTGTGTGTATTCTCGTCTGTGGTTCTGCGTTGGGTTCCTACCAGTTTTTACCTGTGGTCCTGACCACAAAATCATAACAGAATGATCTAGCCACTATGGAACCCGCAGAGTCACAGTCGGCGGTGTCACACAGCGTAGAGTTCACTCTCGGTCGCCAACAGTCTGTTATCCCAACACGATCAGTTACTTAACCATCTGCTCGAATCCAAAAAGGCGCCTCAACAACAAGATCGCTCAGCTGACTACTAAACTTAATCTTGTATTTTCTACCCTTCAGAACCCACTCACCAGTACACCCGCCATGAGCCAGACGCCCACGATCCCCCTCTGAAGCAGCCCACTGGAACTCCTCTCCTCTCCTCTCCCCCTCTGAAGCAGCCCACTGGACTCCTCTCAAGGGACACCCCCCCCCCCCCTCCGTCACGGGATTCCAGTCCCACCACTATGCCTCACCCTCCCTGCGAATATCCACCTGGCCAGCACTGACACCCCATGGAAGCCTTAGTGAATTCGGGGGCTGAGTAAAATCTTATGGACAGGGATTTGGCAACCAGACTGAACATTCCCTTAGAAGACCTGCGAACTCCGAGATGGGCATACGCCCTTGACGGGCGGCTTCTGGAATGCATTTCGCACTGCACCACGTGACCCTCACCCTTGTCGTTCGTCTACCTGGACGACATCCTCATCTTCTCCAAGAAAGAGGATCAACATACCACCCACATCCGCCAGGTCCTCACCCGCCTCTTGGAGAACCGACTCTTGTCAAGGCTGAGAAGTGTGAGTTCTACATCCAGACAGTTGCCTTCCTGGGGTTCATCATTCAGAGGGGGACCCTGCCAGCATCAAGGCGGACCCTGCCAAGATCCATGCATTCACAGAGTGGCCCACACCTGCAGGTAGGAAAGAACTCCAATGCTTCTTAGGGTCCGCTAACTTTTACCGCTGTTTCATTAGGGACTACAGCAAGGTGGCAGCCCCCCTCACCAGTCTCACCTCCACCAAGGCCACCTTTACCTGGACACTGGAGGTAGACAAGGCCTTTCATAGGTTCAAGGCTCTGTTCACCTCGGCCCCGGTCCTGACCCAGCCAGATCCCAACCAGCAATTCATCGTGGAGGTGGACGACTCCGGCTTAGGGGCGGCCCTATCACAGTGAGCAGAGGAGGACAACAAACTACGTCCCTGTGCCTTCTTCTCCCACCGCCTCTCCGCACCTGAACGAAACTACGATGTGGGTAACAGAGAGCTACTGGCGGTCAAACTCGCCCCTGGAGGAGCGGAGACACTGGCTGGAGGGGTCTGGGGGGGGGGTACTGTTAGGTTCTCCACACCGGCTCCCTCTGTTCTCTTTCTGTTCCTTTACCCGTCACACTTCTGTGTTTTGCGGCACGTGCGGTGCGTTTTGCTTGCCTTGCAGATCCATTGGCTCCCGTTTCGCCGCTGTCACACCCCTACTCAGCTGCAGCGACTTGTGCTGTGATTGCAGTCACTACTTCATGCCAGCGCGAACAAAGAGAGATCGCCAGATTAATCTTCACATTTACCCGGTACCTGGCTCAGTTAGGCTTTGTGCTACCACGTTAGCCTAGCTCCTTTGTAATAGGGTCTTTCGCATGTTCAAGCTCCCGTTTCCTTCAAGCCTTACTCTAGCCGGCTGCCCGCTTTATATGAGACGCACCCCAGTTAGAGTTTTGCCACCCGTCTTGAGTTGTATAGCTTCACTTCACCCGGCTGCCCATTCCAAATGAAACGCATCCTGTCTAGGAGTGTTGCCCGGCTGCACTCTCTATTTCAGACCCCAGCATGGCTTCTTTGCGCTATTTGCGTATGCGAGCTTACGCTTGCCCCCTTACACTACCGCGCCTCTCGCGATTCATTTGTGTCTTCGCTATGCATGCGCTCTACGTGATTTGGGAGAAGTCCCAAATCAGCGCTTCACCATGCTTGCTGCACGTCTATCCCCTGGCGCTTTGCAATTAATTCTTGCCCTGGCCAGCTGGGGAGTTGATGTTATAATGCACAAGACAACAGCTGCGCACCTTATTCCCTTTTTAGTTTCTTTTATTATTTATTTTCTTCCTTTTTATCATTTTTATAGTTAATATATATATTATTTCCCCATTTTTATTATACGCCATGGGATTCCGTCTATCCTGCATATTTGAGTCCTAACACCCTTTTCATAACACATATTGTTTTTTTTACCTTTAGAAGTTGGACAAAACCTGCAGTAACTTGCAGTGATATTGCTGAGAGAGACCAAAAGCCACAAAACATGCACCAATATTTGCAAAAATAAGCCTAAAGTTTCTTAAAATAAGTGAATCTGCCAACCATGTTTGATTCTGAGGACCACTTCTAGGACAGATCTGTACTCTATCCAGTTATGTATGAATCCATAGACAGACTGAGGATAATGTCTGAAATCAAATTGATGTTATACTTGTGCTGAAATATCAGATTAGTGAAATAAAATAGAGCTCTCTTTATCTGATTTCTTGACCCTAATGCGATCTAAAAAATTGGAGAATGCTGTCTACATGACCTCTTGAACAATGAGATTGCCTGCAAAAATCTGATTATGATAGGATTCTTAAGTGCATGTAATGCATTTATTTGTGATTGATGTCATGGTCACATTTTAACATCTAATGGAATTCTAATATGAGCACAAACTCTTTATCTTATTCTTGCTTTAAATGTTTAGTCAAAGTATTTTAGAGCATTTCAAATTAAAGCACCTTTAGAAATATCTAGGCCCACAAACTCAGCTAATCAAGCCTAGGGTAACAGCTGAAAGGAAAAATGCTGCAAGCAATCTAAAGGTGGTAAAGAAGAAACCTTGAGAGGGCCAAGACTTAACAAAGGGCCCAATATCATTGGATAGATTCCATGTTATACAGGATGTAAGGATTAAGTTAAATTACCCACATAATAAATTGTAGTAGTTTTAATGCATTTAAGATAAACAGAATGAAGATGGAATGCTTCCTTTGTGTAGGTGTGAGAACTTACCCCAATTAAAGCAGTTCAGTTATTTCGTTTTGTTCATGAGTGAGCATGTGAAAAGGGATTATAAGATCAAATGGTCTTGAGCTTTGGGTGATGATTGAAAGTATGTGATTGCGGATAGTTGTAGCCATCATTAGCTTTCTTTGGTGAGTAGCTGGGTATACTCCAATGATTGGGTAAGGAAATTCTGCAATCTGGGAGGAGCTTGGTGCAGAACTTTTAAGTTTAGAGGAGCAGTTGAGATGGTACTTGTTAAGTACTTGATAAGCTTTCTGCACACCTCCATCTGGAGGTAAGCCAAACACGGTTAACTGAGAGGAAACCCCTGGGTAGATTTGGGTAGTAATTATATCATCTATCTGTTCTGGGAGTGGTTCCCCCAGAAGAAGCTGTGGGGGGACAGATGTGGCTGGGCATCTTGATTGTCTTGTTGCCACTGAAAATTAGAAATGAGTAATGGAGGAGATGAGATATTGACAATGGGTAGTCAAGTAGGACTTAAACCAAGACAGTGCAAATCATTTAACAACTGTTGTAATATATGTAACCTGTTCAGTAAAATTATGCTTACTTAAATCTAACAGTACAAGAAAAGAGACATCCAATATTTCCAATATAATTAAAATATAATTAGGTACCCCATTAATGCTGTTACTGCACTAGTAAGCCTAAATCCTGACTGAAATGTTTAATAAATACCATTACAATATAGGTAACTACACAGCTGATGGATTTGTTTGTTTATTTATTTTTATTTAATGCCACATCAGTACACTTCACGACAGGAAAGAAGTAACATGAATATACACTTTTCATCAGTAAGAGTTCAATATTCAACATTGTTGTTAAACCTACATGGGCATAAGGAGGATAGACAGCCTCCAAGACAACCACTACCTTGCTAAAGAAACTGAGGTTAAAACCATGTACACCCTATTGAGCATGTGCGGGGCATTCTCATAGAGAAGGTAGAGGAGCCCATAGTTTCTAACATCCACCAGCTCTGCGATGTCATCAAGGGAGTGTAAGAAGACTCTAGTAGCAACCTGTTAAGCTCAAATGAGCTCTATGAGCAAGAGAGTTAAGTCAGTGCTGGAAGATTATAATGGTCACAGGGAATATTGCCATTTTGGGCACAATTTGGCCATTTTCACTTATGAGTGAACATACTTTTGGTGCCGGGTTTTTTAAAATGAAAGGCCACATTCATGAAAATGTTCACAGTCCCAAAATGTTAGTATGTAAGAATTAAGGTCCTGAGCACCTGTTAACTGTTCGTAATATCTGACTAAACAATAATTCATATAATTATTATAATTCTATAATACAAAAAAAATTAAGTAAATGTAATTACACTCAACAATCACTCTGTTTAATAATATAGCCTGTTATTCAGGGAAACCTCCAATAAGCTGCTCAACTCTTTAATTCACAGGAAAATGAATGTATTAATGTGAAACACTGATAGCTTGAATATAATTTAAACATACTGTACAAAAATAATAATTTTCAAGGTATGAAGTTGCAAATTAAGTATGGAAAATTAAATACCACTATTTACATTTCTTGTACAGCATATCCCATGTTTTACTTAACATAAAACACTACTACATAAACACTTTTACTCTCTGACATTCAGTGGTGTCACACCCAGCGGATCACGTGCTCCTCATCACCGTCCTACTAATTTCACACACCTGTTCTACATTAGTGCACACACTTATATTCATTCCCAGCACCTCACTTCACCACTTGGTCTCGTATTTTCTACTTCGTTTTCCAGTGCTATCTTTGTGATATATATTCCTGCTATCTTACCGTTTATCCGACCGTTTCTTCTGCCTGCCGACTCCGATTTCGTCTCTCCCTTCTGGTAGGTTCACCTTATCCGTTTGCCTACTGTGTTTGACCCTGGACTGCCTATTGACTGCCGAATTGTTAATAAACGCCTCTGTCTCTGTAAGCCACGTTTGGTTCCGCATTTCTGCACGCTCGTTACAGAAGACCAAGTCAAAAACATGGAACCAGCGGCGGCAGCCGCTTTGTTACAGTGCGAGCTGTATTTTACCCATTCATGGATAGCGGATAGCATTTATTATTTCTCTGCTTTCGGGGCCAGCACTAGAATGGGCCATCGCAGTCTGGTCACAACAGGGCCCAGAAGCCAAGGAATACGAGCGTTTTCTGTCTGCCTTCAGGGCAGTTTTCCAGCACCCCGGCGGCGGTCGTTCTGCGGCAGAACATATCCTGGATTTGTTCGCACGGCCGGTGTTACAGTTTCGCACCCTGGCTGCTCTGAGTGGCTGGAATGAGGTAGCGCTCCTGCCCACCTTCCAACAGGGACTCACTAAAGAACTGAGGAATGAGCTCGCCGGCCGCAACGCTGATCTGTCACTGGATGCGTTTATATCACTTACCATCTAGTTGGACCAGCATCTTCGCACTCAAACCCTCGAACTCCCATCGTCTCCCAGGTGCACTCGAACCTCGTACCACAGCTGAACCCATGGAACTAGGTCGCACCCACCTGTCGGACCACGAGCGCCGTTGGCGCTATATGATGGGATCTCACTCCCTCTGATGCTCCAGCGATGGACGACTGGTTTCGTAGGAGCCAGAAAGTATGGGAACAGGTACACCAGCACATCACCCACGCCGTTCGCAGGTTCCAGGCCCAGGCGGATCGCCGGCGTAGAAAGGAGCAGGTGTTCCACTCCGGTGACCAGGTCTGGCTCTCGACTCGCAACCTATGCCTCAGGGGGAGTGCTAAGTTGTCGTCCAAGTTTGTTGGGCCTTTCAAAATACTTAAACGTTTAAATCCTGTCATCTATCGTTTGTTTCTTCCTTCCTATATGCGCACTCACCCTGTCTTTCACGTTTCCCTCCTCAGGCCCTGGGTCCCTGGTCCCCTGGCAGATTCGCCCACCCTGGAACCTCCGGCAGTGAAGGTTGATGGTGCCCCCGCTTACACGGTACACCGCCTGTTGGATTCCCGGAGGTGTGGGTTGCGACTCCAATACCTCGTGGACTGGGAGGGGTACGCCCCAGATGAATGCTGTTGGGTGGATGGCAAGGACATCCTGGACTCTCTCCTAACCCGGGAGTTCCACGCAGCTCACCCCGACCGACCAGCCCCGCGTCCTCGCGGCTGCCCTCGCAAGTCCTCTCTACCCCCACGAACAGCTGGATCGCGGCCTTCCGCACACAGGACCTTTGGGGGGGCACTGTCACACACTCGGACTGCTCAAGCGATCACACCCAGCGGATCACGCGCTCCTCATCACCGTCCTACTAATTTCACACAACTGTTCCACATTAGTGCACACGCTTATATTAATTCCCAGAACCTCACTTCACCACTTGGTCTCGTAGTTTCTATTTCGTTTCCCAGTGCTATCTTTGTGATATATATTCCTGCTGTCTTACCATTTATCCAACCATTTCTTCTGCCTGCCGACATCCGATTTCGTCTCTCCCTTCTAGTACGTTCGCCTTATCCGTTTGCCTACTGTGTTTGACCCTGGACTGCCTATTGACTCTGTTGTTGCCTGCCGAATTGTTAATAAACGCCTCTGTCTCTGTAAGCCACGTTTGGTTCCGCATTTCTGCACGCTCGGTACAAGTGGCAATACTCATTAACAGCGACTTTTCACCTATAACCAGTTGTTTACTTGATGCTTTGTTAAGTCATTTTCTATATCCTATCCCAGAAAGAAATCTCAGGGACCTCTTGTGCCAGCAGGAAAGATGAGGCATTCAGATCCACAAAAAAACAGTTTCATTTCCACCAGCAAATTGTGGCATGTTTTTGTCATTCATGTGTGTTTTTCCAAGTTGCTAGGTAGATTAGAAATGACTATATTCCCTTTTACCAAGTTTTTCTCTGGCGTTGGCACAGGCTTTTCTCTAAAGAGCTGTAGCCATGCTGCAGTCTGTGAAAAAAAATAATCCATTCCTCCATTTCTGTTATCTTTTGCTGTACCAATTCTAGTAAAACAGAGATTTGTGTATTTTTTCAATTTCCTACTGTTGCTCATGCCTTAGCGCTCAGAGAACAGTAACACTGTCTGTAAGAACTGTGTTGAAGGGGGCCAAGGCTGACTGTATGGCATCCATTAGAAGATACAGTGGGGGAAATAAGTATTTAATACACTGATGATTTAGCAAGTTTTTCCACCTACAAAAAAAGTCTGTCATTTTTATCATAGGAACACTTCGACTGTGAGAGACAGAATCTAAAAAAATCCATAAAATTGTATGATTTTTAAATAATTATTTTGCATTTTATTGCATAAAATAAGTATTTGATCACCTACCAATCAGCAAGAATTATGGCACTCACAGTTCATTATTTTATTTAAAAAGTTATCCTATCCTACACTCATTACCTGTATTAATTGCACCTGTTTGAACTCCTTACCTGTATAAAAGACACCTGTCCACACACTCAATCAATCACACTCCACCATGCCAAAGACCAAAGAGCTGTCTAAGAACAGCAGGGACAAAATTGTAGACCTGCACAAGGCTGGGATGGGCTGCAGGACAATAGGTAAGCAGCTTCGTGAGACGGCAATTATTGAAAAATAGATGAAACACAATATTAGTGTTAATATTCCTTAGTTTTGCAGCGTACCTCATCAGGATGTACTCAAAGCATAATGATATAATGATGCACATACATAAATAAACATACATAAACAACCATTCCGTCAATTTGCAATTTATACATTACATTAAATATAATTTTCTGTGGCCAGGTGTCTTAAACACAGACACAGCTTCATTTTATTATATTATTTCCATTTAATATATGGTGGTTATTTGTGGGTGTGGATTATGGTAAATATATGATATATGTACAAATGACTGCCATTCATTAACATACATTCATTAACATCAGACATCTCGTCTTTGATTACCTACCAGCCAGCAAGAGTTTAGGCTCCCACAGGCCTGGGGTTAGGATGATTCTGAGAAAGGTCAGGAATCAGACCAGAACTACATGGCAGGACCAGGTCAATGACCTGAAGAGAGCTGGAACCACAGTCTCAAAGATGACCATTAGTAAAACACTACATCGTCATGGATTAAAATGCTGCAAAACACACAAGGTCCCCTAGTCATGCCAACATGTGTCCAGGCCTGTTAGAAGTTTGCTAATGACCATCTGGATGACCCAGAGAAGGCATGGGAGAAGTTCATGTGGTCAGATGAGACCAAAGTTTTGTGGTATAAACTCCACTCACTGTGTTTGGTGGAAGAATAAGTATGAGAACACCAACTCAACCATGAAACATGAGGGTGGAAACATCATCAAGAGACTTAGCGAAGGTGGTGAGAGAATGAGGTGAATATATATGGTGGCTAATGAGGGGAGTGAATGAGATACAGGTGTGTGGAGTTAATTAGATGGTGACGGTGAGCGTGCGCATGCGTGAGAACGGGTGTGACAGTGTTGCAGGCATTAAATTCAAAATGAGTGAATATTTGCACAAAACAATAAAGTTTATCTGTTTGTATTTGTATTTTCTGTTTGCATCTTGTATTTGTATTGTATTCAATTGAATATAGGTTGAAAAGAATTTGCAAATAATTGTATTCTGTTTTTTTTAAATTATTAGTTTTACACAACATTCCCATTTCATTGGAATTGGCATTGTTTCTTGCTAAATAGGCAGGTAATCAAATCCTTTTTTTCCCACTGTAGGTACTATGACAACAAATTTTAGAATCTGTGGGAGCTACTTGTGCTTGTCAGTGAATCATACAATTTTAAATTCAATCTTATCATCAAAGATGTTCAGGAATTCATTACTGTTGCACTCGTTTGAAATTTCAGAGTCAATTTCTGTATTTTTTCTTTAAGTCTGACGACTTTATTAAAAAGAAATGTAGGATCATTCTTATTTTTCATGTCAATGAGGAAAACATGAAACTGTAGCATTAGTATGGGAATGTTTATTATTTGCCAAGCTGTTTTTCCAAGTAATATTTAAAAAATCTAGTTCATTATGTAACCACTTATGTAATGCTTATAGAAAATATTCATACCCCTTTATATATCTTGTCTTTCAAGTGGGAACGGTTCTCATGGTATGTTTTTTTGAGTGAGCAAGTAATTATTCAAATCATTCTGACACCGTATGAACGCATCGTTACTCAGCGTTTTCCCTCTTTGACAGCTCAACCCTTTTGTAATGACGAGCGACTCTAAAAAAAAGAAAAAAGTGGACAGAGAATGTCTAGTATTTAATAACTAAATATTGTAGAGTTAATCACACTTTGGGTATGTGTGATTGGGACTTATGGGTGTGTTTGTGGGTGTGGTTTGTGTAAGTGAGGCGCGCCACACTAAAGTTACCATCTTCGAGAATATGTGCACTCTATGTGTGGCAGTGTTTAAGATAAGCAGTGGTTATAAAAGCTATAGTAAAGCTTTACTTACAATAAAGATCTTGGAAAGAGTAAACCTGTTCATGCTTTCATTCTTGGTCTGGTTCTTCTACCCTGGTGCTCCATTAGTTTTTGCTGAACGTTGATTGACCGCTGTACACCTGATATACAAAAAGACTGTCACGGTTTTTAAATAGTAGAATATCATTTTACCGCAAGAGATGCCAACTATGCTGGCAAGCAGTCACAGATAAAATGGGAAGCTACTCATTTACAGGCTCAACAAAATATTTTAGAGTCTTTTCAATAAATAAATACTTTGGGACTTGGAAGAGATATTTTGTTGTAAGGCTTTTGTTAATCTCCATTGTAATTAAAGCATGTTTTCTACATATTCCATGTTATTTTTTTCTTGTATGAGGTGAATTACCAAATCACTTCATCCATCTGCTCCTGGTCTGGCCCTTCTGTCAAATATTAGAACCCTCTGTGGCCCACGAGTCAAAAAGTTTGCCCACCCCGGGTCTAAGCCAAGATATATAGTGGAAGAAGAGTTTTCTTGTGCATATTAATTTCTATAGTCCTAAGAGAAAGAGATAATTCATACTGAATATTATGACTGAAATGTTTCATACATTATGATGAAGGTAACTACATAGCTGATGGTAAACAGGTTTTTCAAACATGCTAGATATGCGAGAAATGATAGATGAAGTTGGAGCTTTAAAACTGTTCCATAATAAAAGGGTTAGAGTCAATGGTCATTTTTTTTAAATCAGAAATGTAATAACTATGCATTTAAATGGTTTGGGCCTATTCCCAAGGCTACACGGCTTAATTAAAAATAAGAACTGGCTTCATAGTATTAGGTATTCGATATTCAAGAAAGAGTGTAGGAATTGGTTCAAGTTAAGAGGAATATGATGTTCATCAGTATGTTTCTGGCACAAGATGGATAGCAGCAGTAACATTTGTTAGTAGAATAATAAGCTGGAAACACCTAGTTTAACTACATATTTCACAATTTTGATTAGCTAAAGTGATTCTTTCCTGGATCTCATCTGTGGGGTTTTTCTGGATACTCATGCCACATGTCTCTAAAGTGTCTCAGTGTGAGTGTGCCAGACCATTAAATGAGTGATCTTAAATAGGTGATCCTTTGCTATATGCTACACGACTAGTGCATCTATGCATCCATTATACACCAATCAATCTAATATTAAAAACACTGCCCTAATGTTGTGTATGCCCCCCTCATACCTACAAGGCTCTGCCCTGCCACAGGACCTCTGAAGGTGTCCAGTTGTATCTGGCACCAAGACGTTAGCAGCAGATTCTTTTGTAAGTTCTGTTAGTTGCAAAGCAAAACCTCCATGGTTTAGACTTGTATGTAGACACAGAGTCCTCAGCATTTGTTTTTGCTATGCGGCATGCCATATTACCCTGTTAGAGAATGCCTTTAGGTAACACAGTTGCCATGAAAGGGTGTACTTGCTTTGCGACAAAGGTAGGTGCTATGTGTTAACATTACATCTTCAAGATTTCCAAGGTTTCATAGCAGAACATTGCATTGTTACTTCAAATTTCACTATCAGTGTTATTCACTAGCTGTCAGTGGTACTAATGTTAAGACTGACTGGTGTTTATGATGATATGATATAGTTTACACAATGTAACTATAATATACTTTTTCTCCTTTTCTAGCTTGCCAGGAACTGACTTAAGAAGAGTGTGGGGGGTGGAGGATGTGGGATGAGGTTGGATTGACAAAACCTCTTTTTTGACATAGGATTTGATTTATGACCATAAAATTGAATTGGAAAAGTTTTAGTCAAGATTAAATTGCTTACTGCACAAAAGTGGCAGTTCTTTTCCCATAGCAATCTTTTTTTTCTAAAGTTTCAGTCATGACATCTGTATTGAGAACCAAGTTCTCTAGTTTGACATCAACTTTAGGTGGAGAAACAGCACCGCATGCAATATCATTGTTTTCATAGAACACTAGCAACTGTATTGTTAATTTTGTTTTTTGTTTATTTGGTTTGCTTAATGTCATTATTGGCAACAGAACTGCACACAGAAAGGACCCAGGACCTTCTTGCTGTGAGAAGGTGATGCTAACCACCGTGCCACCAGTATTGTTAAGTAGATATGCATATTATACATTTGCAAAATGACACACAGCATGTTAAAAAACTACCACTTTGGGCATATACACATGCCACTGGATAATGTATAATATGCTTAATAATAATAATAATAATATGCCTAAATCAGTCTAATTTGAAAGTATCCCCTATGGCATTAATGACATCTACTGAAATGTGGAACTTTGAATAGTATATAAATCCAATGAAATAATGAAGCCTATATGCATAAGCATATATGCTTTTAATTCCAGTAGGTTAATCTCCCAAGACTATGACTTATCATATGAGTACATTAGTCATTTAAAATGTTACTCTAATCTTGATCTGATTCTGGATAGCACTTTGTGCTCAGTACTTTATCTGGTAGCATGAATCTATGCATCCAACCTGCCTTGTGTCAACTATCCAGGAAGGCTGAGGTTTTGTAATAGTGTCTGGAATACTTTCTTAGCACACATTAAATACAATCATTCATTACTTGAAGAACACTCAGTCTTTGTAAATGTAAATATAATACATCTTGCTGATTATGTGCATCAATTTTAGGCCACATTTTACCCATCATAATGGCTTCTAACATGAAAATGCACCATATTACAAAGCAAAATTAATCTCATGCTGGTTTCACGAGCATGACAATGACTTTAGTGTTCTTCAGTGGCCTTTCCAGACACCATATCAGAATCCAATCCAAGAACACATTCAGATTTGTTAGAACATATACATATGTTTGTGTTTAATAAATAAAAATATAAATTACCAAATTGTTAATTGTTTGCTGGGTGTATTTATTATCATGTATATTTTGTTTTGCCAATACATTAAAAATCTTCTATGACCACAAGTGTTATGGAGATTTTAAAAGTTGTGGAAACATCGAAACAGGGCAGCAATATTCTTTCCACTTCCAGCAACAACTATAGTGACTATAATAGTAGAGGACAGATGTACCTGAACAGGGGTTATGTAGTAAAATTGGCTCTGCCACACATGACTGTCAGGCTTAGGAAATGTCCACAATAATTCAAGCTGAAATTGCCTCACTCACCTTGCTGCAATGCACTGTGGACATCTTAAATTGTGCCCCTAACCACCTCTACCAGGGCCCAGACAAGCTACTTAATGATGAGTGCTGCACCTGCTCTTCAGTAATAGTTGCAGGTGTATGTACCAAACAGCCCCCTTAAAGTGGCTTTATTTACTTCTTGCGCCTCTGTCTGTCCTCTGACGCCTCACAATAAAGGATAAAATGTTGTTATTCTGCTATACCAAAAGCGATTTTCATTTGCTTTGCAATAAGCAATTTACTTCACATTTCTAAAATTGAGACAGACAAATCCAAAGATTTTTTTATAATTAAAATTACAATGTCAGTCTATAATATTCCCTGGTTGACCAAATCAGGCTCATCTATTCACTAAATATGGACTTGCTTATAGTACTACAGACATTAAAACATGCCTCACTACAACATTAGAGCAACATTAGAGTGGTAAAACAGAGTTACTGAAAAGTTCTTCTGAGGCGTAATTTTGATATGATTGTTAATGGTGTCTGATTGTTCATCCAAAATGGATTTATAGATGCTGGGTACCCCTCAGTCAGCAACTCTTACGTTTAAACATATATCAACAATCTATACATTTTTTAATTTAGAATACTGACTGTTTTAATACTCTTGGTGACCAAGAAAAGGTTGAAAATAAATCCTAAATAAATGGGTAAATAGATCCTCCACACTCATAGTTTGCTAAAGCTATTGTCCCAGTTGTTCAATAAATGCCTGATTGGCAATAAATCTGATGACTGAGCAGACCAAGGAAGTAATGCAATCTGGCAAAGGCATTCTATGGAAATCCTTGCTGTGTTTAGGGGAACATTATCCTGCTAAAAAAAAATCAAATTGTAAGCCCTGCCGTGAGTGGCAGCACGTGGCCAAATGATGTCCTGTACATATCACTGAGCTAGTGTCATTTGTATCACTAATACAGGTGACTGTCGTACTCCCAGATGTAACTGCTTGTCTGTTATAAGGGTAGGTGGATTCAGATGCCGCATACAAGCCTGAAAATGCTGGTTTCAACCAGGGGTGTTGTAAATGGTATTTACAAGTTGTGTAATTTAGATGAATTGAAATGGAAGTTCTTGAGGTGCATTGATCTTAATCGGGGTACCAAGACCCTAGTCTTTTAATGATCATTAGAAAGTTGCTAAAATAATGGAGATACCCAATACTTTTGTCTATTGTCTATACCCTTGTTCATTTAATGCAAAGCAAGACAAGGTTGTACTTTAAATAGACTCTCAACCAGGCATTCTGTCTTGAAAATAATTGCCTCTAGGGGTGTGCCGTGATCTGGAACTATGCGCTGTGTTTAAATAAAATAAAATATTTATATCTTTTCTCAAATAGAAACGGCAATAGGCGCATTAGTGATTTTTTTTAAATCTAATCCTAATCGTTGCCATCAGACACTCCTGAACAAATATCCTGAATATCTTAAATCTCAATATCTTTAAATATATCAATATCTTAAATTATCTTAAGTATCTTAGGTATATCTTAGGTATACAAAATCACTCATGAATGTTTAAAACAATTTTAAACATGACACACAGCTATAAACAATATTATTATAAAATTATAAAAAAGTTGAGGGCGGGTCAACAAAGGGAATGAACGACTTATAATTCTGTGTCTTTGATTAATTAATCTTAGATCCATATAGCTACTGTCAGTACTTACTATGACCTTTAATATTTTTAAAATAAATATTTTATTACTGGGGACATTCTGTGTCTTTAGTTGTCTTTGTATTTCCTTTAAACTTAAAATAAGAACTACAATAAATAATAGGCATTTATTTATTTAATAGATTAAATAAACACCCTGTCATCATCTTATTAACTCCCAAAAATAACAGTTCTATTAAGCAATGAGTTGTGTGTGGGAGGGGGTGTTTTAACAAAGGGACAGACTGAATGAGTGAATAGCCTTGGAGATATTTTAAACACTGTGGTTGAATGTAAAATCACTTTCATTATGCACTGTGGTATCAGGGTGTGCAGGGACAGTAAACATCATTATTTATTTACTCTAGATAGACCTCGACCTATAAGTTTGGATTCTAGTTGAGAAAGAAATATCATGTCAGGTTACTTCTTAAAACCATCTTGTAAGACAATGTCACTCAGACAATTTTGCCACAAATTTATCACAATTGCCGTAAACCTGACTCATGTCTGAATAAATATTGGATATAGTTTGAAAATGCTTCAACAATTAAGTGGAAAGCAATTTTAGGCATATAGTGAACTGTTCAGTAATATGTAATATAATGATTAGTAATATGCTATCTAGTGCTATCTATTAGTATATGCAATCTTATGAGAGTGCAAAATAGTTCAATGCATATGTATAACAAATTGCAGATGTACAGTAGAGAGGACTGAATACATCAGGGATTATTTTGAAAAGGAAAATATTCAAGTGAATCAACACAGGACATGAATGTATTTCTTAGTGCTTTCTTAAGAGGACTGTTTAGAACTGTACAATCTCATAAACAGCTTAGATGATAGAGTGTTGTACAGTGACACTGACAGTGTAATTTTTGTTTCTCACAAAGAGAGGTGATTTGACAGATGAGAAAGGTGGGGATGATTACATCACAGAGTTCTGCTCAGGAGGTCCAAAGACAGACAGTTATCCTAAAGCCTGTGATAAAACACATATGAAGGCAAAAGGCATAACTCTAAATTCTTAAAATGCAAAAGTTATTAGACTCAACACGTTGATTGGTTTTGTTAATCATAATTACGCAAATCATAATAATTGCTGGCTCATACTCACTCGTGCAGATGGCACTGTGAAAAAAAAAAAAAAAACACACTCTGAAAAATAAGTGTAAGGGTACGCGCCACGGCCGCTCCGGCGCGCTGCGACCATCACGTGGCTTTGTTTTGGTTTTTAGCGTCCCCCACGTGGCGGTTTGTTTTGTTGTCCCCGCGCAGCGCACGTTTTG
>JAVSBV010134217.1:0-17087 GCA_033117975.1 Parotocinclus spilosoma | reverse complement strand
TGTGTGTGTGTGTGTGTGTGTGTGTGTGTGTGTGTGTGTGTGTGTGTGTGTGTGTGTGTGTGTGTGTGTATATATAATATATTATATATATAATATAATAATATTAAATAATATATATATAATAATAATGTATATATAATAACAAGAGAGTAAGGTATGCCTTTGATTGCTTAGAAGAGAACCTGGGTTCCTTTGTGACCTCATGGACTATTTTGTGCCTTAAGTCATTATTGGCTTTGTGGTCAAACATTGGTATAGTGTAAAACTTATGCAGGCGGCTGCAAGGAGTCTGCTTAATGAACACAGCTGTGAGGTGGCATTAAGAAAATATAGTAAATTGAAAACCAGTTGTGCTTATGGGTTTTGAATCAGTTGCACTGGTATGAGGTTATGCAATAAGCAATGACCTTGTTTCAGATAGTGATATGCATCCTGGAATGGTCCACTTGGTTACTATAGCACATGTTCCGACCTTTTAATGAGGCAATGGTATAAAGGTGATTCAGAAGAAGCTTGTCAAGTCAGTGGGATAGCTCTGTTACTCAGTGCTGAAATACAGAGTTTTACCATTTTGAAGACCTCATTGTTTACTAGCTTTTGTACCTGGTAGAAAACCAATGATCTACAGAGATTGCTCGCTGGCTGCTGTCTCTCTAACAGTACCTTTGGTCACAGACTACTGACAAAAATGTGACAGATGTATATCATTAATTGTAAGCTGCAATTTCTTGCAATTAATGTGAGGAAATATTTTTAAATTATTCAACTTCTCTTTTTCAGTCACTCTATCACTGCATTTTTCTTGTAAGTCAATGTGGCTGTGACCTTACTAAAAATAATTCTGAAAAAAAATTCCACTCCATGGTAATGACATCAAATAGATGATACAAAACAAATAGATACAAAATAGCATGTGATTGTGCCTCTGCACAAAACAGCTTATATGCTATGGGACACATGCCTTTCTGCAATATTTTCTTTGCACACTTTGGTCTGCAATAAGTCTGTGCTTCAAAGAAGTCCAGCTAACATTAACTGAGGAGCAGCAACAAAATTGTAATTGTGATATTTTTTTAATAGCATTAAGTAATTCCACATTTTTCCTATACCTTATTTAAAAATATATATGGTAAAATATTAGTTACCATAATTCTGTTCAAATTTGTCTTTGGTATGTTTTGTAAAACCAGGATTTTAGCTATTAAACACAAACAATGATTTGATTTCATGATCGTGTGCTGATCTAAGTGGTTGCAGATCGCATATTCTAAGTCAGTGTAGTTTGCAATTTAATTGCTATAAAGAAATACAGGTTTTATCGTAATGATATGTGATGCTCACAGCTGGTGCGTTGTAAGTGAATTTTGATGTCCTACTCCCCCTTTTTATCTCTCTGCACTGGGATGTATTCACGGGGGAACTGGAAGAGCAAAAGGGGGATCAACTTGCATCTTAAAATTAGATCAGAATTTAAAATGTGCCCTTACATTTCTTAAAATGTGTATCATGGTTGAAAAAAATCACAAATGCACTCTAGTACATACACATGATTGTTGCCAGCATATGCTGTAACTTGCTGTATGCTGTAAGATTCCAAAAATAAAGACTTTTGCTCAAAGGAATTAGGGCAGATAAAACAGAATTGCAATTTGTCTTCTTTTATAAAATCTTTAAATCACATTCTTAATTCTGTAAAACTGCAGTAATAGCAAATCCTAATTATTATTATTA
Organism: Parotocinclus spilosoma; assembly: GCA_033117975.1. Taxonomy (NCBI): domain Eukaryota; kingdom Metazoa; phylum Chordata; class Actinopteri; order Siluriformes; family Loricariidae; genus Parotocinclus; species Parotocinclus spilosoma. The sequence goes on along the minus strand of JAVSBV010134217.1, from coordinate 15,356 downwards.
TAATAATTATTATTATATATTATTATTATTGTTATTGTGCCAAAATATATTCAGGCATAGAAAGGAATTACTGCATTATATTAAGTGGCTATCAGTGTTTTGTTGGTCCTCTTGCAATTTAGTTTTTAACCAGACTTTCTAACTGAAACACTTCCTCTTGCTTAGCAGGTTTTTTTCCCCCTCCAAATCTGTGTCCTGTACTTATCCAGTCTTACTTTGTTTCTGCAGACTGCCACTTCAATCTCTCTGACTGTAACCAGCTTTCAGCTTTTACTACAGTTTTCTCATTGTGAATGTCCTTTCTCTGCCATTATTGTCACTATTTATCACATTTTCCTTGCTCCTCTTTGACCCAAAATAAACAGCTTTTCTATTAAAATATCAGTACACAGCTATAAAAGTGGAACCTTACAATCCAAACCTTACAACCTTACAATCCAATCAATTGTGTGTTAAGTACTTTACTCAGTTACCCAGAAGTGGCCTTCTGGTCCATAGTGCAAGACCTTAACCTTGACTGCTAGGTCACCACATATAATAAATGTTTCAACAAACTGAATGTATTACTGTTAAATAATTAAAAAACTTTATTTTTTATCATGTCTTGTTTTCTGTATCTCGGAGGGACTTCTCTTAGGGAGGGCTGCCAAGGTGTTGAACACACAGAAAGGAAGAGGAAGTCGGATTAGAGCCAATGAATTCCATGATAGTCAACAACCCCCCTCCCCGTCTCCAAACACGGCCATGGCCATAAATGGAATATACAGATACAGATTTCATGTGTGCATTTGAGCAAATCAACTTGACTGCTAGTGCACTTTCATCTCCTCTGAGTTTATTAATGGTATAAAGAAATTCATAACCACCATCTGAATCTTGTCTATAACCAAAACTTGGGCTTCATTCAAGTAAACAGTATTACATTAACATAAAAATCAGTTCAGGAAATTGTTTCTACAAGTGCCTTTAACATGCCTAGAAGATCAGTTTTCATCATGAGAAAATACATTTTTTAAAAATTTGTGTAACATATTATAATATCATTAAAACTTGAAAGTTAAGAAACATTTAAAAAGTTGTTTTTTTATAACAGAAAACTAAAACCACAAATAATGCTGTAGGTCATTTGCAGCAGATGTTAATATATAAAAAAAAAAAAAAGAATTCAGCCACTGCGATGACAGCAAAAAAAAAAAAAAATACTCCACAAACAGGTCACATCTCTGAAGAGCTACAAATACCCTGGGTTTAAAATAGCAGAATAGCTATTAAAAACTGCACGCTAGAGTGTCACATCTGCAAATGGATATTGTTTGATGAAAGTATAGATCAAGAGATTGATATGTATGTACTAACTACAGTTTCTCGTAAATTTGATGGTTCTTGGGTAAAAAACGACTACTTAATATTTTTCATTGCAAAATTTTATTGGTAACATACTCTATTCCCGGTACTAACGTGTGTGTCAGGATATACTCCTTAACAACTGAAACATTTCAATTTAACATGCTAAGTGCATTTATGTACACTGTAGGGGTTGCACAATAGTAATCTTTACTAGTTGATTTGTCATTCAAAAACTAGTTGTGTTTTTCATAGATAAAGCGAAAAGAAACTGGAGTGAAAAAAGGAGAAGGGAAGGGAGGGAAGGTCCCTATTTTTAAATATGAAATAAAAGATAAAGACTCTCAATTAAAATTCCAACTTCAGTGCTTCTTTAGGCTAAACCTTTAAATATGACAATAAATTAATGTGCAAAATAACACAGTAGTGCAGTATTTTTAGTTTGGGTGTTCCCTTAACTGATGTTTTACAAATTAAACATTGCAGTGCAAATTACAGTAGAATTTGACTAATCTTTCAGATTTGTGTCAGACTACCAAATTTTGATTGCCACTGTTTTGAGAAGAGCTGTTTTCTTTAGTGTTTTGCATTGCTTTTTTTCTCTGATTCGTCGACCATTGGATTCTATTGCGACTAGTGGATATCCTAGTCTATGCAACCCCTAGTACACTGTGAAAATGCTTTTTGATACATTTGTTCTATATATTTTAGGTGATATTATGTTATCTCATTTTATTTGAAAATGTAATATTAATATTGCACAGTCCACCAAATATGATAATATATGAATGCATTATCAAAATGTGATAAGATACATGCAAGCATACATTTTAGGAAACCATGCAAGGTAATTTGTCTAAGGTGAGAAGGAACAGACTTTTTTAGGTGGGAACAAACTCTTTTTCAAGTAATTAATGTTGCATGCAGAAAACGGTGTTCTACATTAAAAGGCAAGCCATTAGAGAGTAGCTGTAATCTCTGGACATGTTCCGTGAAGGACGAGTTTCTGCGTGTGGTCTGTACCGCTGGTCATGAAAGAAAAGATGAAAAGGAAAAACAGGATTTGCATTCAAACTAAATAGAAGTTAGTGCACACCTTTATTTTATAGATACCTGTTTGAGGCATTGTTGGACTTGTTAGGGATTAAACTTTTCCAGACCTAGCAGCACGGACAATAGCATATTGAAAACAGATTTAAAAGGGGAAAGCCTGTGGCCTTTGTATGCCTTTCACCTTTAAACTAATTTTTATGCAGTAAGTTTTCTCCAGCTCTCAACTTCTTGTTGGCACCCCTGAAATTTTTTATCCCAGAACTTTATTGCAATTACACGTTTTGCTATACACGTTTGTTGGCACCTTCAAAATTGTGAGTAAATACCTTTGTTTCAGGCATGTTATGCTCGTTTACACTCACCTCAGGCAATTAACAGGTTTGGGCAGTATAAAACTCACACCTGATACCAGATTAAAAAAGAAAGTTGACTCAATATTTGCGTTGTGTGTCTGTGTTTGTGTGTGCCACACTAATCATTGAGAACAGAAAGAGGAGAAGAGAACTGTCTGAAGACTTGAGAAACAAAATGCCCAAAATAATCAATAAGTTTACAGCCCACGGCACTGTAGCTACTCTCCCTGGACTTGCGCACACACAATCCTTCTGGCAGGCTGGGTTTGTGTCCTAAGTCATGGATCTTCCAGCAGGACAATGATCCCAAACATACTTAAGAATTCACACAGAAATGGATGGAAACAAAGTACTGGAGAGTTCTAAAGTGGCCAGCAATGAGTCTGGATCTAAATCCCATTAAACACCTGTGTGGAGAGATCTGATAAACTCATTTAGCAATAGGAGAATTGTCCAAAATTCCAATTGAGTAGTGCAAGAAGTTTGTTGATGGTTATAGGAAGTGATTGATTTCAGTTATTGTTTCTAAATATGAAGGTGGCAACAATTTTGTCTGGCACGCTTTTGGAGTTTTGCACGAAATTGTATCACGTTTCACTTTTCCCCCCCTGTTTTTTATGTGCTGTTCCTATACACACAAAGGAAATAAACATGTGTAATTGCAATACATTTAAATTCTTTATTTTCTGGAAAAGATTTTAGGGGTGCCAACAATTTTGGCCATGACTGTATAACCCAGTCACCCAGGCATCTATCACAATGCTTCACGTGATCATTCACACCCTTCTTCCAGTCTATAAATCTCGTGGTCTGACTTTCTTAGCTTTTAGAAGGTGAATTTACTGTAAGAATCTAGAGATGTTTCGACCAGGTCATCTGAGATACAGGGCTACAACGCCTTGAAAAAGTAGATGTGATCCCTAAATGTGCGAATTCTGTTGTAGTGTCTGTTTGAAACAGTTTTTTTTTGTTTAGTTTGTAATTGTCGCAACTGGATATTTTGCAACATAAAAAAACATCAACAACTATTTTATCGTTACCAAAGGCATCACCATTCTGCTTCACACTTCAGCAGAGCTGCCAGATCCATTTAGAGCCATTAAGACAACTTTCCTGTTGTGTCTAGCCACATCAGTCAGTTTAGTACCATAAAACATTTGACAAGCTTTTACATACAACACCTCAGAACCTGCTCTAATTTAGTTCGACCACATCCACTTCCTCACTGTCATAGTCTCAGGCACTAATAATACAGGGCAAAACAAGCACAGCTACAAACGGTCTGTTATTCTTGACTCTAATTAGGTGTTCAGTAAAAGCAAACTAAGTGGAGGTTCTGCTCGGCGCTGTAGTTGTTTTTTTGGTGCTTATGATACAGCTGGTGGAGACACTGTTACACAGGTGCATTTGACAGTTTCTTGATTCCCATCAAAGTTGGCCTCAAGCCTCTGGCTAACTCTGTTCCTTGTTTCCATTAAATCTGGCTAGAAGAAGGGAACAGAGAACATAGTGCTCTGCTGGTGATTAACTTGTTCCTAATGTGATATTAATGAAACAGCCAGGGAATGCAGGAGCAGATCCGGGAACAAAATAATTTGTCAGCATGCTACAGAGTTCTCAGCAGATCTACAGCAGCCAGCTATTAGAATAGGACATATGTTGTTGTTTTTTCCAGTTAGCTTCTCCATTTTGGGAAAATGCTGATTGACCTTGTCCTTGTCAAGGTCACACAACAACCCAACCAGGAGCCGTATACTCAATATGCATCATTCCCAATAGTTACATGCAGCATGCAATTTATCAGAGATGCAAGTCAAAGTCTTGCAAAATGTTGAGCCTCTTCCATGCCATATTGCTTTATAGAAAACCAGCCCCCTTCTAAACAGCAGGTTCAACATGGCTTCTGTATGGTTAAGTGCTCCAACCCTTGCTTCCCAATCTTACTCAATGTTATCATTCAAATCAATTTAAGAACACCACTCACTTGATTTCAGTGAATCAGCAGCTACTCACAATATTCATGTTACGTGGTTTTCTGAACATACTATGAGCAAACCTTCATGTGGGTTAAAATTGAGTGTAGCATGCCGGGCTCAGTTAAGGTTTTCTCAGTTGAGAGTCCTCAGACATATTGTAAGTATGTTGTATCTTGCAAAACTTCTAAATTGACTTGATGCTTCTTGTAAATACCAGAGTCTAAGCAATTTACAAAACTGAAAAATGTAATTGAATAACAGTAAAGTAAAGTTTTGACATTTTAAAATTGGATTTGCATACCATCCTTGAATAAGGTGTTTTTGGAAATTGTTTAATTCAGCATTTACCATATTTAGATTGGATTGGGAGGTTGGGGATAATTATGTGAAAGTTATTAAAATTTGAAAACTGTCAAAATGACTGTATCTCCCTTTCTAGTGTTAAAGCTCCAGCAACACTGCAGTGATTGAGCCACTCATGTCAGGGCAACACACACACTAACAGACCAACCCCACACAAGTGTCACTACAGTGCTGAGAATGATCCACCACCAAAGCCGAACATACCAATGTATGTAGAGAAACAGAGGGACTACAGTCTGAAGTAGTAGAACTACAAAGTACAGTCAACACATTTCCATTTCCAACAACACCAAAACTTAAATAAAGAATAAGGAGAATATAAACTGATAAATATAGAATGACCATACCCATAGTTAAGATGCAGCTTTAATGAGTTTAAGGGGTCAGAGTGCATTGTCACAGTCAAATGGATTCAGAAAGACTAAGAATGAATCTCTACAATTGTAAGCAACATTTTTTTAATGTTAAATCTATGCAAATATGTTTACAGCGGTGTTATTATTTATTATACTGAGAAAATAAATAATGCAGCCACGTCTGTTGCTACACTTCCAGTTTGCTGTGTTAATCGTGCACTTTCAGGGAAATGTAGCCATCAGGACCAAATGTTTGCAGTAATAGCTTGCCTGTTTGGGGACCAACTTCCTCATCAATTTAATCGTGTTTATTAAGAGCTGAGAGAAAACTGATCCGATGTCAGCTCTCTGAGAAGCTTGATCCAGGTGAACTGGAACTTCTCTACAACTTTATGGCACAGGTCAGCCATTGTACTCATTACTTGGCCACTTTTGTATATTGCATAACTCCTCTCACAAAGCTTGGCAGTTGCCTCCTTAAACACTGCAGACTTTTTCTTGTCTGTCCCTCTTAAGGAAATGGAGGAAGAGGATAAAAAACATTGTCCTTATCCCCTTCCTTTGAAGTAAGTTGCTGAAGCAAGCGTGTGTGTCCTGAGCATACACTATCTCTTAGTCTCTCTTGACTTTCTCTCATTACTGCGTAGACTAGAAACACTAGCTCTATTGTAGACCTGTGGAATGCTGCAGGAAGGACTGCATGAGGAGAGCTGTGAGATGCACTGTTCTTTATATTCAGATTAGAATCACAAGCCAGGGAACTCGGTGATGTGAGACAGTTGTGATTCTGGATTTTGTTTTATTTGCTATGTGCCTTTCCAAGAAAGTGAAAGAGAGACATATACAGTCGATTCCGGTTAATGGGACCACATCGGGACGTGGACGTTTTGGTCCTAATAACCGGCTGGTCCAATTAAACAAACATCCCCTATGTTACAAGACGGGATGTGCTATGTAACACATGTTTATTAAACCTTTATTGTGCGATTTACACGTATAGCGAACGTACAAACAAGAACAACTGTTGCTTACGAACTTTGTTCACTGAAAATTAAATTTGCAAACAAGTTTTTCTAAACGCTCTACAACACAAAGTATAGGCACTCAGCATGCGAAGCATAATACTGTAAAAAACAAATTCTTACTAAATTCCAATAAAAGTTTAAAAAACTTATCCAGTGTGATCTGACGCGCTTTTGCTGTGACTAAGTGGCAAATTGTGGGGTTTTTTTGTAGTAAATGGAAATGTTAATCAAAGACCTGTAGGTGGCAGTAGAGGGATTGGGAGAAACTCTGGAGTTTTCGGGTAGTGATACCAGAGATTAAGAGTTTCTTCACGGATATTACATACTGTACATGTTCTTTGGTTCGATTAAGCAGAATTTTGGTCCAAATAAGCGAATAACATTACACGTATTAATAGGATTTTTTTCGGTACTTTAGGATTTGGTCCAAATAAGCAGCTGGTCCCATTAACCGGTGGTCCTATTAACCGGCTGTATCAGTATTGCATCAATTCCTTCCTTAAGCTTACCCCTTAGAGTAAAAACTGTTTTAGACATAAAAGTCTGAAGCTAAACTGCTTAGATTGATTGTAATGACTGTTGATTGTATCGACAAACTGAAATGACTGTAGAAATGTTGTTTGATTAAACACAATGATAATACTATTATGCTAAATACTCTGAGATGTTGGCTGCATTTCTAGAACCAGGGCCTATTTGGTAGCATGGGACACTGACACTGCGACTTACCCATAAGCTAAACATACCCATATTACACTTATTCTTTTTTTAACTCATGAGGAACATATACGAATGAAATAAGACTGGGTTGAAAATTATTTACTCATAACACAAAATAAGAGTGTTTATTGCTTATACACAAGATAATAACTTTTGTGGCTGAAAAGACTATTAAGGGCTCACAAGCGAGATCTGCTTTGTTTAGAGGAGGGTTCATGGTCGGCAACTGATTGGCAAACATATACTCCCATGGCCTTTGATGGAAATTTCTTAAATAAACTGGTCTTGCAATAAATTTGTCCTGGCTTGTCAGACGTTTACTCCATTCATGAGCCTGTTTTTGTTCTAAAAAATGCCAGGCATACATGATATGAGTGGAGCTGTATGATACACCCATGCCCTGTTCAATGACTGTATTATGTTCTGTGAAAAAGGTTGTTGACTGAAATGGGCATTGAATAAGCATTGTATTTTTAGGCTAGTATAATGTAAATATGAAATGAGCTTCTGTCTGTCCAGTGATATGCCCCCATCTCAAAGACATTTTGCTTAACTGGTAGACTTTGCGTGTGTCTAGTCGGGAATTATTTCTTACCAAAAGGTACACTATGCAAAAGTAACCTCTGAGAAACCTCTCATTTTTCTAGGGCAGTGGGGGAGGTACTTTTATGGCCTCTTGTGATATAAACAGGGATCATCAGACCACACCTGCAATATTGTCCCTGGGACATAACAGCATGTCGAGATTGGTCATAATCCGACATTTCTATTAGGGTGCAATTTGTTTTTTTTTGTTTGTTAATGAATCTATTAGTGCATACATTCTTCTTTAATTGTTACCTTTGAGGGGATAGCTGAGGGTCACCTTTTGTTTATAATACATTTGACTTTCTAGTATGTAAAATGACCTGTAAATGTTACAATAAACAAGACTGAAGGAAAATATAAGTTCACAAAGGCAGTGGCATGACTTGGAACAGTAGTCTCTGGAGCTAGCAGCAGTGCTAACCACTGTGCCAGTATTTCATCCCTTGTCCATCTAGTTAAGCTCAAATGTGTCCACATATTCTGTGAATAAAAGGAAAGGCAGAGTTCTCTGTACTTGTGTATGTGCATTTGTGTGTTGAGTGCAGTAGGCTGCTGTTTAGCATTTGCTATGTCATAGCTTAAAAGTGTGGCACTGGACATCTGCCAAACTGAGCAGTACTGGTATTCATACTCTACAAATTGTGCTGCCTGCTGCTACCTGCCCTACAAATGCACCTGTTTTTACACTGCATGACACCAGACCACATCCTTCTTCATACCCTACACTTAATGTCAGTGACTAAGACTAGAAAAATAATCCATGATCTTGTGCTGCATTTGAGGATCTGAGTTTTGTGTAACCACTCTTATCTGAACAAGCCTCTCAAATCAGAACTGATACTTTGCCTTTGCCTTGCCTGTACCTTTTTTTTTATTTAATTTCTCTAAGTTGGTCAGATTTCCTGACATCCACATAGTGGGTCATGCGAATTGCAAAACTTCCTGTGCTTCCTCAGCTTCCTCAAAAACATTTTGACCTAATTTCATCAGGTTCAAGGTACTAAATACAGCTTATGATGTCACCACACATTCCAGAAAGTCTCAGTATTGCTGTTAATTTTGTTGTTACTTTTTCTGAACTTTATCTCTTATTTTTGTATTTGTTTTACCAATCAGATTTAACTTGACCTTGCTTAATAGGTTTCTGTTGTGCTGGAGCTTTGTGTGAGCGAGACAGTTCTAGACCTGACATCCTCCTTGACCAGATGACCTTGAGTTCCACACAAGCTGTCCTGCTCGCCGGGGGAAAAATGATTCATGCCTATGCATACTTCTGCTCTTTTGAATAATTTATGGCTTAGTGCTGGATTTACTATCATTTCAGAAGAATCAAGGTCAAGGAGTGACTCGCAGAGTCTCTCTGACCTACTTTTTGGAGTGCTCGTGGCATGACCAGTTGTCTCCTTGATTTCTACAAACTGTATCAGGCACAGTTTATCCTTTCATGCACATCTGAGACCAATTTAATACTTACTGTTTTTTGTTGGTTTTTTTTACCTTTAGCGGGCTGGGCTGCTTTGGCTTTTTTGTGTGCCTTTGATTTTGCTTATATATAAATCTTTAAACAATGTTTCCACAGCAAAGTGCCTGGTGTCTTTTTAAGCTCCATAAACCAATATGACTTTTATTTTTATTTATTTATTTTTTTTTTTTTTTTAGTTTTTCACAAAGACACACTATGTCAACGGATTGCCTTCAAACCACGGCATAAAAGAAAATCGACTGAGCTAAGAATATTTTTACCACAAAGAATGTATGCAAAGTATGCAAGATTAAAGAAATGCAAGACTGAAGATCAATTAATAATGTAATATTTATTTTTAATTACCAATAAACAGAAACAGAATAAAATAATTTACTTGTTCATCCAACCTTATTATTGTGTCCATGCGTCCTGCACTAATTGTGTCCTCTAAGCCATTGCTTCATAGGTTTGAATAACCATGGCAGTTCAAGTTGACTTGGCCACAATTTCCCAAATATTAATCCAACTGAGTATTTTTAACATGTGCTAAACAAACAAACCATATTCATGAAGGCCCAACCTCACAACTTGTCTTGTCTGGTGTCTTGATGCCAGACACCAGTTGTGGAGGGAGGCCTTGATTGTTCATGGAACTTGTGGCAGGAGAATCTACACAACAGGCAGGTGCTTTAATGTTAATGTTACAAATGGGTAATTGGTGTATAGCTATGGGATCAGTGCTGTCTGTTTTGGGGATTGGGCTCACATTCAGAGAAACTTTGTAGTTTGTTGATGTTCTTGTTAAATTAAGTGATTAACATGAGCTGCTCTGCCTTTGAATAGGAATTTTGGTTGAAATGTCTTCGACCAACCAAATGAGTTTAATAATCTTAACGATTTCTCAATCTCAACCAAATAAGCTTAATAATTATGCATTTATGCACAACTCTTAATATAGACATCACTGTTTACATATGAACTGGGAACAAGGAATGAATAGGTTTTGTTTAGGTATTTTGAAATGTTAAAAACCACAATAATAGTCAAACCCTTTAAGTTATTAGCTATCATTAAACCATGCTTAAGGCACCATTAGTCCAGCCTTCACTCACACACCACATGGGTGTGGTTTTATGTGTTCACATAGTAGTTAATAGCAATTGACGGTGTGTAAAATATTCACTGTCCAGTCCCTAAGGTGGCCATTCTGCAGCCAGCCTTCTAGGACGTAGCCAGGGTTTTGTAGAATATTTAGGTCTGGGCTTAGGGGAGACACCTGAGACCTATTTCTGCTTACAAGAAACAAAATTTGCTTGTGTTTTAATTTTAAGTAAGTTACACCATCTGAACTAGATTGTTTTGATATTAGTTGTTGACCAACCGCGCCACACAGAAACACAAACAATGTATGGATACAATGTGTGGCATTTTCTGTGGGGTTAGGTGTTGTTAAATTACACGTATAAGATGTTTGCTTTAAGGTATTTACTTTACTGTAATGTAGAGGGAGCATTCGTGATAATACGTATTACTGAATTAATAATAAATTGCATGAACGCTAGACAGGACGTTTTTGTTTCCTGAAAAAGTGAGACTATGATAACTGAAATTGTGTTCAAATCAGTCTTTGTTCTGAAACAATAAATGTGTTGAAATCATGTTATATTTAGTCACATAATATGCATGCATACAAATAGGAGGACATATGTGATGTATTGAAAATATCCACAAGTGAAGAAGTCTTGTTAAAAGTGCTAAAAGAGAACAAATACACAGTACTGTGCAAAAGACTTATGATATAATGATCATATATAATTATTACTTAGTTTTCATTTATTATCATACAACTAGAACATACAGGAAATGAGTATGCAGTATTAAAAAACTGGTTAAAATCAAGAGAAAAATGGCTTCAGTGGCAAGTATCCTCTCGAGACAAAAATGTTTAAGGTGGTGGTAACTTTAAGCTCCTGCAAGAATAGTGTATGACGGGATTCATAGATTGAGATGGGGTGATACGAGGCAGTACATGTCTGAAAAATGGATCACAACGCAGATGTTAATATTGACAAAAATGAGTGATTGCATTTGGGTGAGTGGAAGGGAACTACAGCTACTGTGAAGGGAGTAGCTGAATTTACAGGTGTATGGAAGCATATGGTCATATGGGTCAAGTGGCAAAAATCCCAGTCTACAGCATCCCAGTCTTGTCATAATTGCACACTGTTAGATATATTTCTGGAACAGATTGCAATTTTTTTGTATATTTATTGTGATCTCCAGTTAAACTTCAGCAGTTGCAGCATCTTGCAGCTTCGTCAGGATGCCAGGTTGAACCTTCTACAGGCCAAAGAAGCTTGATCAGGAATGGTCTTTTTGGAGGGGTAGCAGTCAAAAAAACTGGGGGAACAAGGGAAACCGTGCAAAAAGTGAATGACTGAACATGCAACTCTTTTTGATATTTAATTCTAAAATTCTCAGCCCAAAATTGTAGTCTGTTTAACACGGACTTCCAACTCTGATTCCTGTAGTAATTGAAGGTCATTTAAAATAAATTTGATAACCAATTTGCATATCTTTTTTGAATATGTAAGATTATTTTTACATATATAATTGTGGTATTTGTGTTGTCAGTATTAACTTGGATTAGGAAAAACAGCTGTATCATGGCCACAGCAGTTTTGCTAGTTTTTTAAGGATAATGTTTTATGGCATTCTCATCCTCTGACTGAACTGTCTGGCTCCTTTACTCCCAGGTGGATGCTTTAACATACCAAAGTCCAGTAATAACGCATTGTAGATTACAGTGCTGTAGGTTGGGCTTGCTTCAGCCTCCTGCTCTTGATCTGATGGCTCCCAGTGGTCTTCAAGCCTCTGGAATGTCTTGGAGAGTTTTATAGCCCTGTTCAGCTCCATTGCATTGCAACCACATATTCCATGCTATATATTGTTCTGTGGTCACTGAGGAACCTGTGCATTGACTGCACTGTATTTACAGACAATGTATACTTCTACCATATGTTCTCACCTCTGTGAGATGTCTATGCTTCTCTAACTATGGACAGTTGAAAAGCTCTGCTACATATTCATATCTTGTTATTGAATCAATTCAGTGTAACTACATGAACTATTAGACACCTCCTTCAACTTCTTATATATAGAGATTCCTCTTTTCTCTCTTCTATTTTTCTGTCTTTTTTCTTGTTCTTTTACTGTTCTTTTATTTATTTTCTGAATGTTCCCAGAATCGTGCGAGTCATGAACTAGCATGTGGTCTTCTGCATGATGTGCAGTATAAACACAGAAGCAGTCATATGAGTGTTCTAGCAGTCATTATTATTGGAGAACCGTGACCATGACACATTAATTGAAATGGGATTGGATGATATGAGGGGCAGGTTTTTTGGCAAACTAGGATTTTAACAAATTTGTTGTTTCAGGTTTTGAAGATGGCAGTCACTGATTGGGGTTGGATATCCCAAAGTGTCTGGTGTTATGAGGAATTGGGCTAGTATACAGCTAATTTATCAGAAATTGTATCAGTAATGTAAACAATCATGTAATCATAATTTAATTGATATATCGCTTACTGGGTCAACTGAAAAAAATTAGCCGTTTCATTTATGGTTATGCTTTTGGTTCGGCCAGGCTTATCAGTGGTCAGCTGTAACCTCTGCATAGTCAGAGCTTACATCCTTGTTCTTAACTGAGCTGAACTGGACACACAGGTTTGGATGTTTGAATGGATGTGTGGTTACATGCTCCACTGTGGTGGTCTGCCCAGAGACTAGATGTGCACATAGTTGAATTCTTGTTGTCAGATTTGAACAGAACTGTGTGGTCAGTGAACACATTCCTGTCTGCAAGCACTTCCACTCTCTGGCCACATTAGCCAAACAGGCCAAAGAGTTCCTGACACTGGCATGCATGTTCATGCTCAAATGCACATTTTAGTGTGAGTGTACATGTTGCCTGTTTAACATCAAAACCACTGAGCTCCACACCTTGCATTTGCTTGTGTTTTTATGGTGCTTTTTTTTCCTAATCTCTTTTCTAATTTCTGTTGTTTTCAGGCATTTGGGAATGCCAAAACAGCCCACAACAACAACTCCAGTCGCTTTGGAAAGTTCATCCAAGTTAACTATCATGAAAGCGGCACAGTAAGGGGGTAAGCTAATATTTAAGCTACTGTTCTCACCTTTTCGCTACTACTTTCTGCCTAGTTTTCTTTATTCGTTACAGTTCTATATTTTTAATTATTAATTCTTTTTCAGAGCTTATGTTGAGAAGTATCTACTGGAAAAATCTAGACTGGTCTATCAGGAGCACAATGAAAGGTAGGTTTAGGAGACAGGAGTTAACATTAAAGCCTCCCTTTGTCTAAATTGATGTATGACGTGTTTAATAATTAACGCACTGTCATCAGTAAACGGCTACGGTCCTCTCTCACATTTGGGATATGCTACAAAGCTTTGTGTGTAATTAATTTTACTGACAGCAGCCAAATTCACATCAGAAGGTGGGATGAGGGATTTTGTCTCATACGGCAATTAAAGTTCTGCCGTCAATTAAAAGCTCTTTAGTTTCCAGTTAAAGAAAGAAATATATCTGATCAGATCCAAAAGCCAGCTGACAGATTTTGTTTATATCAGTGCCAACGGCTGCCTTTATCTCTGCATGCACTCCAGGTGTTTGGCATTTAGAGGATGGTAATATTTTTAGTAACTTGGATTTTGTGAAGAGCTAAAGATGTTCAACTTAAATACGGACAGATGGCTTTACACACATAAAAACATTTGTACATCTGTTTTTAGTAGGACTTTCCAGAGCTTAAACTTTGTGGATAATTTTACAATATATAATTTTTCTATTTTGATTTTTGCGATTTTTACTGGATGTGTACAATGCTATAATGCATAAAATGTATATAATAATATAATACTGTACTATAATTCTATAATTCCTATTCTTTAATACGTTTTACTTTAGCTAAAAACACTAACATACTGACTAGGGTCTGCAAAACTGACACAAAGTATCTATATCAGGGCCAGGGTTTTGTAACAGTATGGAACATTTGTTAACACACAATGAATATGGCTGAATCCATATAACCAGAATATTGCTACATTTTTCAGATAAATGTTTAAAATGCAGGGAAACTTCCAAAGCCCCTCAAGCCACATACTAGTGTCCAACTATGTTGTCTTGTGGTATACTGTCTAGTATGCAAGTTGTGGTTTAGAACACTCACTCACTTTTCATATCCTCTTGGTCCAGTTCAGGGTCTCTGGGCACCGGGGCCTACGCAGCAGCACATACATGGCACCAGTCCATCCCAAGGCACATGCGTACATACAAATTCAATCACTCATACCTTTTAAAGATATACATTATGTGCAAAATCCCAGTATAAGTGCCTAGAGGAAATCCAAACGAGTACCACACAGGCAGCGTCCAAGCTGGGACCTGAAACTCTGTCTTTGAAGCTGTCAAGCTATAGCACTAACCACTGCTTGACTGTGCTGGTGGTCTGGAACACAGCCTGTAGCAATAAGCTAATTACTTTAAAAGACTAATAATGCAAAGTTACTTTAATTGTCAAAAAAGTAGTAGCCTGTTTTATACAACAAATGTTAGTATTGGTGAAGTATATTGAAGAATAGTCTCAACCTCACTTTGTTAGTAAAAACCCTATTTTTTTATAGGTGATAGGCTGACTAATAAACTGTTTTGGGTAAACTTTATTATAATCCATATTGTTTTTCCTCTCTCAACAGAAACTATCATGTGTTTTATTACCTTTTGGCTGGAGCAAGTGAGGAGGAAAGAAAATCCTTCCACCTGCTCAAACCAGAGGAGTATCATTACCTCAACCAGGTTAAGGGCCTTTCATTCTTCTGTATAGGCAAACATGTTTGTTTCCATCTTTGTACAATACACACACAGACACAGCCATGCTGCTGGAGTTTTCGGGAACCTCACTGTGACTGCTGGACTGAAAATAGTCCACTTAACAAAAGTCTTTAGCCTATGTACAGGGGTTGGACAATGAAACTGAAACACCTGTCATTTTAGTGTGGGAGGTTTCATGGCTAAATTGGACCAGCCTG
>JAVSBV010134207.1:0-17087 GCA_033117975.1 Parotocinclus spilosoma | reverse complement strand
TATATATATATATATATATATATATATATATATATACACACACACACACACATACATTTAAAAGTTTCTCAAGTTTCTGGTCTATAGTCTAGTACCATAACCTGCTCTGCTATTTAAATATGTTGATTACAAATAAACTGAAAACTAAAATAAAAGAAATACATGGAATTTTAAATCCTGACCTGATCTGTCTGGTCTTTTTATTATTTCTGTTAGCAAGATAAACAAACATCCACATTAATTTGTTTTCTTTATGAACAGGCTCTAATTAAGGGTTATTAAACTGTCATATTAAGACTTACATCATGTCAGCATTCAGGATGGTCCTAGGTA
Source organism: Parotocinclus spilosoma (assembly GCA_033117975.1). NCBI lineage: Eukaryota > Metazoa > Chordata > Actinopteri > Siluriformes > Loricariidae > Parotocinclus > Parotocinclus spilosoma. The sequence goes on along the minus strand of JAVSBV010134207.1, from coordinate 16,754 downwards.
ACTACTAGTGCACATTGGTACATATAATATATAATGGTCAATATAATTCAATATAAGGTCAGCCAAGACTACATAAAGTAATAAATCACTGTCTGAAAAAAGATGGACTTTATGTTCAAAGTTTAGTGTTTAATGTTTCGTCTGCCTAGGCATACTGTATACATACATTTCATTCATGCTACTTTTGTCATTTGTAGTTGCTTTTGTAGACAGTTCATGTGCATTTTGCAAAACCATATAGTAACTGGTAGTGGGGGTCAAAGGGGATGTACCAAATACAAATAAATTCTGATAAATGCATCCCCCCCCCAAAAAAAACAAAAAACATTTCACTCAACTTAAAGCTGTTAAGTGTTTTGTGATGCAAAACATTGTATTACATGAAAATAGAAGTGTATCATGGTATGAACTGAAGAGTTTACTACAAAAGAGTTGTAAAGGGTTTGGACCCCACAAATACACAGAGTCAAACAGATTGTATACAAACTGAGGAATTTTAAGCACATTTTTACTTTATTGACCAACAAAGATTACTTCATAAATAAGATGCCTCAGAGTCCACAAGGTTATGAAGGAACCCAGGGTAAATTATACATACTTAAAGGCCGCTCTCACATTGTAGCAGGAGGAGGAGAAAGTCACTGCTCTCCAAACAACATTGCTACCTTTCATATGGCATATGGACTATCCAGAGAGCTATTCAAAGAACATTCTTTAGATGGATACGATTGAATAAATGTGGATTAAATGTGATGTATTATGTCTAGAAAAAGTTTTACACCTTCAGCATAATAACCTTATCCCATCTGTAAAACCCGATGGTTCTTGCACGATGAATAAAAAGACACCTTTTGAATTTAACAATGAATTCTGAATTTTACCAGCAAATGGTAAAGAGGAAAATCAGAACATCTGTCTGTGAACTGAATCTCAAGAGAAAACTAGACATGCAGCAAGACAAAAACCCCACGCAAAAATTCACCCTCTACCAAACTTTATACTTGGTGAAATGCAGTCAGGATCGCCCATAAGATCGCCAGACAGAGAAGCGCGATTCGTTACACCAAAGAACATGTTTCTACTGCTCTAGAGTCTAGTGGCAGTGTTCTGTATACTACTGCATCCAATGCTTTGCATTTTGCTTGCCAATGTAAGGCTTGGATGCAGCAACCGGGCCATGGAATTCCATTCCATGATGTTGTCATCACAGTGTTCTTGAACTAATCTGAAATAGGCTGACTGGATGTCCTCTTTTACCTGGACATGTCCTCTTTGAGATTTTAGATTTTTTTTACTAGAGCTTGTATCAAAGTTCGAGAAGCATTTTGTTCACAAACTAGTCACGCCCTCCCCTACTCTGTTCGGAGTGTGAAATGGGAGAGGTAAAGTAGCCAAAAATTTTTGCATTGCACGGTCTGACTGTAGAGCTCTCATTATTAGAGAAACTTGTGTTTCTGTGAAATGTAATAGAATTCAAATAGTTTTTAAGCGCAGTGTTTTGTTATTGTTGTTCCCAATCGCTTCCACTCTGGGATATTTAATAGCAGAGAAATTTCACGCCTGGACTTGTGGCACAGGTGGCATACTATCACAGTATTATGCTGGAATTCACTGAGCCCCTGAGAGTGACCCATGCTTTCACAAATGTTTGTTGAAGCATCTGCATGCCTTAAATGCTTGATCGTAGACACATGGGGGAATGGCCTGAACACCTGAATGCAATGATTTGATTTGATGGGTGAGTGGGTACTTTTCGCAATATAATGTACTTAATCTTTGGAATAGGCAAAGTCAAAGTGACCTAATTACAGACACAATGCTGGGGAAGAAGTGTATGTGAGGAAAAGCACAGTTGAAGTTGTTCTGTAATGAGTAAAGGTATAATATTCATCCAAACCGATGTGCGTGACTAAACAACATTTATGGAAATATTTAATTGCAGTTATTGTTGCACAGTGGGGCCAAACGAGATAGTTTTGTCACTTTTGTCACTTTCAGAAATTTCTTTGTTTAATTGGCTTCTTAGAAGTGCCCTTCTAATTTTTGGAATGTGTAAATCTGACGATGTTTTAGTTCAAATTTATGCAAAAATTTGGAATGATCTTAATCTCAAACTCAAGCATACATTAATATTATACAGTAATATCTCACTAAAATATTTATCATGTTGACTAGAAATAAGGCGTGCAGTTTCATAAATGTCAAACTTTCTGTTGCAAAAAGTGCAGACACAACTTCATAACAGGAAACGTGTTGGGCTGTCTAAATTGAACATATATGTGTTGCTTGTACAGGATGTGGTTTGTGTAGTGCTTCCTTATCAGCAAGAACACTGCAATTATCCAGTCCAAAATACAGCCAAATCATGCAGCTCATGAAAGGTAAGCACAATAAAAGTGTTTCGATCTACTGCACAGCTTGGATTTAGCACTGAATGCACATTCCTTTATTATATACATTGTGGTAGATAACTGATAAGTGACAATGTTTTTTTGTCCTTACCTCTAAGGATTTTAAGACCAATGGTCGACTGTCGCTCTGGATAAGGGTGTCTGCTATATAACTGGGTGTAGAGTAAATGTAATACAAACAAACACAGAACGGAGGTATCGACTAGGTTTAGGTCACTTGTGGTCTTGCTACATTACTGTGTGTTGTACTTGTTTGAAAACACAAAATTCATCAATTTGCAGTGCATACACTGCAAAAAATCTATTTCCAAAAACTAGATAATATGTATAAAAATTTTATCTAAATGCTTATATTAAGCAAATAAATCTGCCAATGGGGTAAGCAATTACTTGGTAAGATTTCTTAAAATAAGCAGTATTATCTAGGCATTTGCTTTGCATTTAAATGTCTTAGAACTAGTTAGAAAATGTGTAAATAAAGCATTTTAAACTCAATATAAGCCAAAATCCATTTCCAAAAACTAGACAAAATTTACAAAATAGGAGATGTAAACGCTTATATTAAGCAAATCTGCAATTGGGGTAAGCAATTTTTACGTAGTCATTTTTCTTAAAATAAGCAATATTATCTAGGCCTTCGCTTTGCACTTAAATGTCTCAAAACTAGTAAGAAAATGTGCAATTAAAGCATTTTAAACTCAATAAAAGCCAAAATAACTTTCCAAAAAGTAGACATTATGTATAAAATATGAATTGTAAATGCTGATATTAAGCAAAAAAAAATGCCAATGAGGTGAGCAATTTTTTACTTATTTTAAGAAATCTTACTAGGTCTTTGCTTTGCACTTATATGTCTTAAACTAGTAAGAATATATGTAAATAAAGCAAAATTGTGCACAATAATAAGACATAGGGACTTAATATTATTCAATATCCCTCAAACAAGTCTTGATTGCCCTGCACAGTGTTAATATACTGGGCTAGTGAAGGCAGACAGAATCCTATCATTTCTGTACATTTTATGACCAAGACTGATAACAAGAAATATTTGTTCATACCACTTTAAACGATGATGCAAAAAACATGACAAATAAAGACTGTTCAATGTATTTTTGGCTCAGCTCAAAATCCTTGAATTAAGATTACATAAGTGTAGACTAGGTCTTGAATTAAGTGAAAATCACTTATTGTGTATCTTAAATTTAGATATACAAATCAGAACTTTGCAAATAACTTTTTGTGCTCATTTTAAGTTAAAGTTACTTAAAATAAGATGAAACTTCTAAGTAAGATTGAATAAGGTAATAGCTCTTACAAAAAGCAAATCAATCTTACTCTTTTAATGCTTGTTAAGACAAAAAAATCTTATCAGTGGAAAAAACAAGATTTATTGCTTCGAAATTACACTTTTTTTGATTTTGATTTTTGCAGTGTATGAGTGGAGCTTTGAGTGTCATTTATTAAGCTAAAATTGTTTGAGCATCTTGAAAAGCACATTTTCATTTTTTTATCCTCAGTGTTCATCTGGCTGTGTCTGGTAATACCAGCAAGTAAGTGTTACCACCCATTAACACCATTTGTGTTACACAACTATGATAACTATTTAAAATTATTCGAATAAGTTTATTTGGTTTGGTAAATTTAAGTTAGTTATTATATACTGTTAGTATCAGTGGCCATTTCAGCGAAACACAAGGTTACATCAAGACTAGTCATTTATATACACTCAAGTCAATGTCAATTTAAAACTAACTAAAACGCATGTCTTTGGACTGTGGGAGGAAACCAGAGTAAACCCACGCAGAAACAGTGAGGGCATGCAGACACCACACAAAGAACCCATACCACTTTACTCTGGGACTGAACCCAGGACCGTTTTGCTGTGAAGTGGCAGTGCTACCCACCAAGCAGCCATTTACTAATATAAGCATATATTAGTATAAGTACGGTACATATGAGGACTATAAGCACAATATACTGATTGCTCTACTGGGGTCTCATGTTCTAAAGTTGTGTACGAACCAAAAAATGTGTACTCCTGAATTTACCACCACGGTCGGTGGTAATAAAAGTAACCTGACCATGAGCCAGTGTGTTCTCTCACACCAGTTTCATTCAAGTGCATGTACGTTTCTGATGTGTTTTGCCAATTAGCAACACTCAGATGCGATACATTGAATTTGCAAATATTAATATTTCACTCACCAATTAGCTATTATTGGTTAAAATCAAGCAATCATTCGATTACAAACAAATAAAAAATGACATTGTGTATCCAATTATAGAGCCACGTCTAGACTATATAAACAAATCTACTTCACAGAGTGCAGGGAACATGTCAGGAACCCCACACTCAACCATTAGGTGATTGTATTGTTAATAAGTGCATTTAGCAGCTACTCTGCAGTAAGACAGGGTATGTGAAAGATTGCGAGAGAGATTCTAATTCGTGAAAAGTTCATTGCCATGAAATTATGTTTTAGGAGTAGATATGTTTATTTAATAAAAACCACATTGGTTGCATGTCTGTGCGCACAAGTTGCCTTATCACTATGGACCAATCAGGCTATGTACTTATATATATTATGATTAAAGTTGTCATGATTTTCTGAATGATAGAAGGATACTAATTAGCATATCATAATTAAAGGACTAGACAGTTTGATACATCCAATTATTTTGTGCGTACAAAACTTATGCTGAGCGCACGCAACATTTTAGTACCATTTCCATGCAAGTCCTACTACACAGACCTCTGGTTTTAAAAATCAAGTAATTTTTATGACCACTCACAGTCCAGACTAGTTAATATACACACACTGGCCACTTTATTAGGCACACCTTGCCAGTACTGGGTTGAATATCCAACCTCTGGCTGGATCAGCAACAAATTCCTCTATAATTTCCTCTCTAATAAGGAAACCACTCGCTTTAGCAGCATTTTCAAGCGTTGTTATTTACTTCTGATTCTCTTTCAATTGGGGCCTAGTTTATGTGCCCAGATCTTTAATGCTATTTTACACCTTGGACTGCGAATAAAAATTAAATAAAGTTGTTGTTCAATAATGATTAGGCAAAAGGTCTTGCTTATCTGTTATTATGCCATGAATGCAGACTAAACCTCTAATGCAGAAAGCTAAGTAATTTTAAATGGTTCACTAATATTTTAGAATGTATACCTGGATACAAACAACATTCATGCTATTATTTTTTTCTTTTAACAATGTTTTTATTTTACTGCTTACCCTCAGGTGCTCAGAATAACCACACCATGCTCTGTTACATAAGTTCATACATGCAGAACCTGCCATTTCCTGCTCATCCTTTATTGTGCACTCATGTTATCCACTCTGCTGGTTATATCGGTGATGATTCTACTTTTAAAACCCAGGATATGGACACCAGTGTTCCCTTGATGACAACTCTGAAGCATTTGAAGCACAGGTCTGTACTAGCAACCACTGCTGCTTTTCTCTTTATACTGGAAATTAAAAGTTAACACTTTAAACCTGTACTTAGGAACCCAACTCTAAAGACTTTGCTTGGCGTGGAAGTGAAACAGTCAAGGTAGTGCATCTGTTATGGGGCTTGCTTACTTTTTTCTTCTCACTCCATCTGAATTGTTTTTATAGAACCAGTTCTTTCTTTGTAGGCTGCAGATGATATCCCAAACCAAGAGTACTCTGGATTACTTTATCTCTTCAGCACTGAATTATGTAAAGGAGAATAATTATGATGGGCTGGAGTTGACATGGCTGGCCACTAGTGAAACGTTGAGCAACAGAGAAACCCTGATGAGATTCCTCAAGGCAATTGAAAGATCTTTTGGATAATGAATCATACAGATATCATAATTAAAAAAGCACAGCATCTAAAGAACGTAATTCATAAATATTTCTAATGAACATTTTATGCAGGGGCTGAGAGAACAGATTGACTCTGACCTCACTGTTAAGGACTCTTTACTGGTTTCAGTCTCTTTACTGGATAGCACTCATGTGGATAACCAAACACTGGAGCAGTAAGTGCCATACATTTTGAGAAACCCTACCAAATGTGCTAATAGAAGTACTGATGTATTACATGTATATAAAGGCTATAGCTTTTAATGTAATCAACCACTAATACCAATAATGCCCTGTAGGTGACACTATAAATGGGTGTAGTTTTCTTAAGTGTAATGCATATGGCGTGATCTAGTCTGATGGAATCTTAATTTAGAGCCATCATGAAGACGGTTTAAGTAGGAATGTGTGTCTACTTTCCGAGTCTGTTACAGTAGCTTTATATACATTGCCCACAAAATGTAATATTTTTTGTTTTTGTGAGGGGTATATTTACTTATGTCGAGTTACACAAACATATGTTGAGCTTTAAGTACAGTTATGAATTCATCCATCCATCCATCATCCATGATCTTCAGCTTAATTTACATGGGGTCATGGACCAGCTGGGTGGTACATCCAGCAAGTCTTGGCGCATGGGCAGGAACAACCCTAGATGGGGTACCAAGCCATTGTAGAGTACACGCACAGTTGAGCACACAGTCACACAATAAGGGCCACTTTAGAGACACCAATTAACCTAACACGTTTGTCTTTGGACTGTGGGAGGAAACTGGAGTACCAGAGTAAAGACATGAAAGTTCCTCACAGAAAGGACTCAAGTTGCTCCACCCTGGGATTGAACCCAGGACTTTTTTCCTGTAAGGCAGCAGTAATATCCACCGAGCCAACATGCTGCCCCTAGTTATGAATTCAGAAATACTTAAATGGATAACCAAACTAAATAAAAAGCTATATATCCTTCAAAAATACTTACTCATTGTTGTCATCTTGAAGCATAAGTTATGGACAGTTATGACACCAAATGTCCAAATGTAGGGCAACTTAACATTTTTGCATATATAATCAGCACAAATGAATAAAATGAACATTATTATATATTAGTTCAAATTAATATGTTTAGTTAATTTATGCCCTGGTCTATATACTTTACTAAAGGTTTCACCAAAGCTAATAAATGATATGCACTGAAAATACTAGGTATTTTCAACAAATAAAATATCAGAAAAAAACCTTCAAAACACCTGCAGCTGAACAGAGAGATTTACGCAAGGCCTGAAACGTCCTATACTGCGTAAGGAGATTAGAAAGCTTTACTGATAATGCTTTAAATAGCTCTAGTGCCAAACTGTGGTCAGTGTTGAACTTTATAAGCAGTGCAAACTGAATATAACTAGGGTCTGAACTTCCTTTTGAGGATACAAGCTGCAGCTAGCTGAAACTCTATTAAACCATAAACATGCTGTATCGTTGCAGCAGTGCAATGGACACTCACCAATAACTTTATTTGGTAAAAATACTTGTTTCTACAAGTATTTGCCATATAGAAGTATTTTGTAGTCCTACAATTATTGATCTGTTTCTCTAATGCTCAAGACCATCACAGATCAGGTACTAATAGGTGATGGATCATTCTTTGCACTGCAGTGACACTGTTGAGGTGGTGGTGGTGGTGGTGTCAGTTTGTGTTTTGCATGTACAATTCGATCAGACAGCAGTGTAGGAGTTTTTAAACACTGTGCTTGCTTATTGCGCACTCCATTAGAAATATACTGCTCACAAAAGTGAGGGAATATTTCAAATGAGTATGAAGCGAATAAAAAACAAAGCATTTATTTCATTAAAAAAATCATCCGAAAAGCAAATGAAAAGCCAAATAAAGTTGTTTGATTACACAAATGAGATTCAAACTCAATTGAGTAGCAAGTGCTAGGCTATTTAACAACTTGGTTAAAAATACAGGTGTTCCAAATTAAATTAAACAAAAGTAACAGAGCTTGAATAACTTTGTGTGTACAAAATGTACATGTATTTATTTAATTATTATTTTTTTAAGGTATGTTGATTTCATCTCCCTGCTGCCATTAAGCCCTACTATTGGTCGAGAACAAATTGTAAGACCTTAATATTACTTGTGATAATTTTTTTTATAAGTGTGTTAAAACTAGGACTTTCTATTCTTGTTAAATGATTTCCTAAAATACTGCTTTTTCATTTTTAAGTTTTGTAGTTACAGGCTGTCTCTAACTGTTTGACCATACTAAAATGCAATTTATTGTTTGGTTCTTCCCACCCACCCTTTCTTTTGTCATAGAACAGCACAGTTCAGTACTGGCAGGACCAAGGTGTTAAGCCCACAATGCTTATTCTGACCCTGCCTGCGCTTGTACGGTGGCCAAAAAAAAGAAGAACCGAAATCAACTCCACAGTTGACATAGAAGACATAAAAACCTATGGTCCTGAGTTGATTATGGCCAGTCAGGTAATTAATTAAAACATTTGCCAGATTGTATTTCAAGCAAAGAAGCTTATGCACATTCAGCGCTTTGTCCTTTTTTCCGAATGTTTTCCAACAGATCTGCCACTCCATAAAAAGTGGCCAAAAGGAGTTGGATATCATAACGAAACTTGAGTCTGTGCAAAGCCACGGAGAAGAGGTGAGATTGAGGATTTAAATCCTGAATATGAATAATTCAGACTTTAACTGCACATAAAATGTTTGCTATATCTGTGGAGTACAGAAGCATATATTGTGCTGTTAAAAATATGAATTAACCATGATAAAATGGTAATGACTATCCAGCTCTATCTGTTCTGTCACCACAGGTGGCATGGATTCTGGAGACAGGGCTTGGTGGTGTTGGAGTAGTCTTTGTAGACATTAACAAGTTTGGCAACTCCACTGGTGATGAGTGCACCCAAAGCGAGATGGCAGCACTTGAATCGAAGGTGATCACTGTGTTTCCTCACCGAACACATTTAAAGCATGGCCAACATCACTGTCATCACCATAATCATAAGCATCACAAACATGGCTATCGTCAACATGAACATCCTTATCAGAATCACTGTCACCACAGCCTTCATCACCATGGGCATCGTCATCATGAAAATCTCCACCATGCCCATCATCGGCATGGACATGCCCATCATCGGCATAATCATGCCCATCATCGGCATAGTCGTAAAGGGCATTTCCGTCATGGCCATCACTAAACAGAAATCAATGAATGGTTGGAAAGCCAATTTCACACTGTGCTATAGAGCATTATGTGAGGGTTCTTAAACTTTGTCTTGCAACCCCACCCCACATAGGTAATCCTCACTACCCCCCTCTTTCCCAACCTACTAGCCTATTGCAGCATACTGTCATGGCAAAACCTCCCTCAAGCATTAACCATGTCATAGAATGGATGGCAGGAGCTAAGATGCAAATTATAAGGCTTTATTATTAATTATCATTTATTGACATTGCAGCAAATCGTATTATTTTTTGACTTGGCATCCAAAAGCATATTGTTTATATTTTTTTCTCTGAGTGCCAATGCTTAGTGAAATATGTAGATGGTTTTATTGCCTTTTTCATCAAACAGCTTGTTTTTTTATTTTAATAAAGCAGTAATGATCTGAATTTGCATAGACAGAGCACATGGTCCGTTTATTTAGGAGGAACGGTAAGAATACATGGCCTGCTGAATAGTTTTAAAAGCAACATATTAAAGTGTTAAAAACATCCTTTAAATAGGACGGCTTAATACAGTCAGAAAATCCACTCATGACCTCTCCCATGTCTTTGATGACCACTGACGGGTGAATCCATCATGTTTAAGAACTGCTTCTATGGAGCATAGTGACTAAATCAAAATTGTCAGTGAATATAGCATTAGACACCAGGCTTTGCTTATAGAGGTGTATCTATACATGAATATTCATGATTCTGAATATCTATACATACTTAATGCTAAACTCATTTTATTAATTTCTGCTGCATTATTGTGTTCTAGTTTGCTTATTGAACAATCAATCAACACTGCTTTAAAATAAATGCACCCGTAACATTATCTGTGACATAGTCTTTAGAAAATGCATGATTAGCTTTGTAGAATGTCTAAATAGAATGAACCTTTTACAAGGAACTGATTTAATATCACTTACAATGGGGGCCAAAAATATGAGGCCACCTGAGGAAATGTTTTTTTTTTTTCCTGAATCTTGTATAGGGAACAAACATTGTGGTAGTAAACAATTTCATAACTACCTTTGGCTTTGCTTATTTCTGTGTGACATGTAACAGCCGAGTGTAACAATGGCTTGACAACACAGCACCAAGACAAAAGCTTTGAACATGTTGTTTCTAATAAACATTAATAAAGAAATGAATACTTTGCATTAAAACTGTAGCATCACTTTTCTCTTACAATTTTTGAATCCTAGATTATTCTATATGGCTATGTAGTGCTTTATGTATTTTCCCCCTGTAGTTAATGGAAAATAATAAGCAAGGAATAAAATCTAAAATACGCTGAAAACAGGAAACACCAAATCAGCTTTGTGGGAAATATGTAATGCATACGTAGTGTTAAAGTCAATAAAATCAAGCTCTACTGCTAATATAATAAGGTAAATACTATTTAGAAACTTTTTCTTCTGAAAAAAAATATTCTTTTAGGATACTGATGTTAAGATCAAAGTCAGGTGTAGCATCAATTAGTCATAGTAATATGTCATAGAAAGTCCCCAAGACGAAATAAAAATAACCCAAGTGTGTTACCGAAACACCTGAACTCATTTCCACCCCCCCCAACAAACCAAAACACAGTTTTTACACCAATTATGATTCCCTATTAACAGTGGACAGAGTGCTACACACACTACTCCCTCAGAGCGGCAAAACTGGATTTGTGTCAGGAGAAGCGATTATAAAGGCATGGACAGATTTATGAGGCCATTTCATAGTCAGCCAAAAATACCCCCAACACACACACACACGTCCTCTGGCTACCTATGACTGCGGAACAAAGTGGCATGGTGAGCGATTACAGGGATCGTACAGCCTTTGGCTCTAATTGGGAGCACTGGGAAAGGTCGTAAAATTACACTTTATATTCTTCCTACTGCTACACATGCCACATCAGCAGTTGTTTCAGCTGTTTGTATTTGAATACATTTAGAAAAGGTTTATAAGCATCTGGTAGGAGAAGTTTTTTCTTAAAATCACTTTTGACCTTTTTGTGTGTGGTTGTTATATGTAAGCCAATGCTATAACTGATTTGACTGATTTTAATTCAGAACTTTAGTTTAAATTTAGAACTTTCTTCCACTTTGCATTCAATTCCTCTAACTTTATAATTATGTCAGCATAATTAATACATCAATCAGTGAAGCATGATTTTACAATATTCCAAAAAAACATCTTGTAATGTTACTGAATGCTAGAGCAACAAGCTACTTGACCTGGCAAGGGTGCAGCAATGCAACAGAGTAACAGGGACAGTTACTTGATGCCACTGGATGATGGCTTGCGTGCCCGGTGACCAATAGTATGCATTCCATTATCTGCTGACTACACATAAGACCCGTAGAATGTAGGGTGATGAGCATCATCATTTTTTTTAACCACTTCATTTTTATTTCAAATATCAAAATGAAATGAATTAAAACTTGTTTGGCAAGACAGTCATGTTTTCTGTCAGCAGGTGTTGCAAGGGTTCACCCATGCTTTCATTTTGAAATGTCCCCTAATTTTTGTGAGTTGTGTGGTTTTCTGCCATTTAGATTTAAATTGTATGTATGCAAGACAAAATTGTATTTCCTATAATTTTTGAGACCCTTGCTGTCCAAGCGAACAGAAGTCAGCTGGATGGACATTAAAAGAAACATCTGTAATGAATAGGGTGTCTACACATTTTTGCTCTGTTTATAATGTTACAATACCACTTCTTAAAGTATTTCGGGTACATATAATTTTAACCAACAACCTTCTGTTTAAGAAATATTTAGCCTTAACCAGTGAGTCCACCGTCACCACCACTTTGCCTCCTTTACTGATTTGTGACAGCATGCATGTTGGCTAAGCAGGTTTTTAATATAACATTTACAATGTAACAATTTGCACCACTTAATGGTCCACAAGAAATGGCCCATTACTATAATACTCCCTAATGAATCGTAGACAAAAGCTTGGTGTTAAAGGGAATTAGTCCTTCTCATTTATCTATATGAACAGACACATATGCATGCCTCCTGGCAAAAAACATATGACTGTTTGACAGTGATCAATTGGCCCAATTAATCTAAGCTCTGCTGCCTACGCAATCTATTGTATTTTACTTAACGAACAGGTTTACATGGAAGAGCAGCCATAAATCTCAAGCCAGCTGCCTCAGCAGAGTGTACTGCATTGCATCCAGACCGGGCACACAGCTGGACACTGATGCCTAATATTAATTAATGTTGTCCATTGTCTCAGTCTGCTAGTCCAATGGCAATTAAATGTTCCAAGATCTGTCCTGGTAATTAATTTAAGCGTAAAATCGCAGAGGATGCTTCTGGTGGGTCTGGTTAATTAGGTAATGTCCAATTAAAGTATTGGGCCATGCTTCATGTAATGTACGATTAAATTTGTTTCCCATTTTTCACTAAGGAGAAAAAAAGTGTGAGAGGCATTGGGATAAATGTTAGATGTTTGTAAGCTTGCGAGTCTACAGCAAAAAGTTTTAGTTACTGAAGTTTTGGAAAACAAATCCTAAAGCTTCTCACACCAAGATAATTTACTTTCTGCAATGAGAGTTGTTTTGCAATTACGTTTATATACTTGACTTGTTTTTTACTGTTGTTTGGAATTTGTTTGCTTTGAGATCTGTGTAATAGCCATCTTTAAGGTGGAGAATAGAACATTTAAATTAAACCTATTAAGTCAGTTTCTCTCAGTTCAAATTGAATCTTATATAAAATGTAGCCTTTTTGAATTCATCTGTACAACTGGTCTTAGACATGTCGTTCACATAAACAAATATTTATTAAAAAGAAAGACTGAGTGCCTTTATACACTCACTTTATTAGGCGCACATCCCCTTTTCTTCACTTTAGTATAGTATCACCTACACATGCATTAAATACCTCGTAACCTTTACTCTGTTCTCTAATGACCAGGACCCACCAGACTAGCACAGATCATGTAATTACAAAATAATAGGTAATATTTAATAACAAATTTTTGTGAGCAGTATATTTGGGTGGTTCATCATTCTCAGTGACACTGACTTTGTGGTAGTGGTGTTAGTGTGTGTTGTGCTGGTAAGAAATATGCAATGGCAACCAACTGTCCTTTTCTTCCCACATTGCTAAAGTCTCTCAGTCGTGTCGTTTTCTTCTTTAAAACATAAGAAGTATCTGTCCATTTCTTTCCACAGAGGAAATGCAAAGTCTGGTTCAGAATCTCAAGACTTGACTACTGCAACGCTCTTTTTATTGGGGTTACCATTGAGCACTCTCCGGTCCTTTACAGCTGATCCAGAATTCCCTTCAATGTCTGAACAGTTGTATCTCCATTTATTCCGTACCTACCTCAACTCAACTCAGCTGTATCTCTGATGCATTTACATATCGTTTGTGACAAGTCAGTTTTTATTGTGGCCTCCCCCCAAAAAAGACGGAACAACTGGTGTCATGTTCCATATTGTTATACAGGATTTCTGTATTTTTTTTTTGTATTTTTTTCTGCTCATCCACTCATCTTCCTTAGACACATGCCAGTCATGAAATTCCATATGGAGTATACTGTCAGTTTCATTAAACACCACAGACGCACATTCCTGAATCGCAACCTCCCTTATGGATTCCACACAGAGATGGAGTGTGCTGAGACAGAGTTAGTTTTTAAACCCTGGCCTTCATGCAATCCATGGGGCAATTTGCACATTAAACCACACTGTATTTAGAATTTTCCTCTACCCAGGGGAGTTTAAGTATAACAATAACCATTGGATTTGTGTTACCAGTCAAAAAGTACTTTAAATTTGATCTGTCACATTTTCACAGCTCCAGAGAAGTGGACCTCATTGCCAACTCAGTTGTTGCCTGAGTTTGCATGTTCTCCACAGTGTCTGTGCAGGTTATCTTTAGATCCTCTGGGATTCCCCCATATTCCAATGACATGCATTAGGTCAACTGATGTGTGTGAATGTGCCCTGCCATGGATTGACATGAGTGTCACTGCAGTGCTGATAACGATCCACCACCCAAATAGGACCTGATTTGTGCTGGTCCTGTGGGGATCATGATCACTAAAGAACAGAGTAAAGGGGATTTACAAAGTATGAAGAGAAACAGCCAGACTGCAGGCTGTAGTTGTAGAACCACAAAGGTTCAATTAGCAGGGTGAGAGCACAGTTTTGCTTAAAATTTTGCAATGCACACAACATTATGGGTGATATACCACAGTTCAAAAGAGGACAAGTTGTCGGTGCACGTCTTGCTGGCGCATCTGTGACCAAGACAGCAAGTTTTTGTGATGTATCAAAAGCCACAGTATCCATGGTAATGTCATTACACCACCAAGAACGGCCAACCACCAGGTGTTCCAGTTTCACTGTATAACCCCTGTATATTGTAAGTACAGGTGATAACTGTATATTTCTATGGGTCTGGATACTATTTGAAAAAAACTGATTGCTATTTAAGACTACGAGTTATCACACACTCACTAACAAAGAATGTACAAGCATGATTTTGGGATATGGAGACACATTGGGCTAATTCAAACCATGCTACTAGACAAATCGATCTTAACTGACTTGTGTGTGAGTATAAACCTGTTTATAGTGCTATGTCACTTTTGTATGGGGTTTGGATTTGGCCACTATTTTTGAAGCTAAATGACCAATAGTGGCCATTTATTTGTGCAGGGGTACGTTTAGCCCGCATTTCTATGTTTAACCACAGGGTGGCACTCTGGCTTTGTAATTGAAGGTCTACTGATGTCTTTTTTTCTACAAAGAGACCGAGTTACTGTTAGGATTGTAGGGAATTTAAACTTTCAAAAAACTGTATTTTAGTTTTTAAATTTTACTTTTTGCCATCTATGATCAATGCATCAATGCATGCTCACAGAAGCTTCCAGATAAAACGCAGAGGAGATGCAGATGGATGAATCAGAAGGTAAGGACACTAACAGGTCATTGGTGGCCAATTTTTGGCACATTACCTTGCCTTTTGATAGATAGGTAGACAGACAGACGGGAATACTTTAAAATTCTTACATTTTTTTTCTCTTGCTGTATGCATGTGCTTCAAGATATCCTGTTAAAGAGCCAAGGAGGTGAAATGGATGGTTCTGTGTGCAATACTGACAAATAAATTTAGATATTTTCTGAGACTTTGATGTGAATGATAATTAGATGATAATGACATCCTTCAAAAATGTGTTTGACTGAAATCTTCAAAAGCTAAATTATTCAAAAATTGTTTGAACCCTTCTCTTGCGCTCTCTCTCTCTCTCTCTCTCTCTCTCAACAGCCTAAATTGGCACCGTATCTGTCCTGATGTAATTTATGATAGCATTTGTTAATACACCCAATGTGAGCGAGGATCTGCCATGTCTAGCAAAAAAAAAAATAAAAAAAAAATTCAACAACATGTCTGTATTTTGTATCTTGGCATAGTTTGTTCACTCATTTTTAACTTCAGTCATGTGTTCTTGGGTAGAAGTCCAGCTTTATTTGTGGTTCGGTGAACTTGTAGCCTATTTATGCTATGTGCGCATGCACAGTAGTCTATCCTACCTGGCATCATGAAGCTGTAAATGTAACTCAAGGTGTTTTGGGCTGTTTTTGCAAAGTGATTGACATACTCAATAATATCAGCTTGCACATTACTAAGTTAATTAAGATCTTATCTTAGACAATACATATCTCACAACACTAGTCCAGAGACAGACATGGTAACACAAGCACTAGCAGCTATATTAAGCAACTGGGGGAACTTTTTCAACCACTGTGCCTGCAGTGCATTTTTTCCACTCAGGAAACAGGCCTCTTCTGCAATTGTCAGTTATATACCTGCTGCTCATGTGTTCTGTGTGGAATATCTTGATTTTTGACAGTGCTTTATCAGAATGTCTAAAGTAATTTAAAATATATGCACAGTGCATATGTGCAGTGACAGGCAGCCGTGCAGACCCAAGCATATGCCAGGATCTCAAATGGCTAAAAAAACTAACAAAAACCCCCCCTAAATCTGGAGTTTTGCTAATTACTTGGAAGGTGTGGACAGTCTCCTGGTAATACATTGTCTGTTAAACAAGCATCCACCTGTTTCTGTTTTATGGCTGAAAGAACCCATCTGTGCTATGCATTTGTAGTTCTGGAGTTATCTGTTTAACTCTTATTGCAGCTACTGTGGATCCACCAGTACAAAAAATCATATATATATATATATATATACACTACCGTTCAAAAGTTTGGGGTCACCTAGACAATTTTGTGTTTTCCCTTAAATC
>JAVSBV010134188.1:0-17088 GCA_033117975.1 Parotocinclus spilosoma | reverse complement strand
TGTGTGTGTGTGTGTGTGTGTGTGTGTGTGTGTGTGTGTGTGTGTGTGTGTGTGTGTGTGTGTTTGTTTGTGTTTGTTTGTGTTTGTTTGTGTTTGTTTGTGTGTGTGTGTGTGTGTTT
Organism: Parotocinclus spilosoma; assembly: GCA_033117975.1. Classification (NCBI taxonomy): domain Eukaryota; kingdom Metazoa; phylum Chordata; class Actinopteri; order Siluriformes; family Loricariidae; genus Parotocinclus; species Parotocinclus spilosoma. The sequence continues at coordinate 16,969 of JAVSBV010134188.1, read as the reverse complement.
GTTTGTGTGTGTGTGTTTGTTTGTGTGTGTGTTTGTTTGTGTGTGTGTGTGTTTGTTTGTGTGTGTGTTTGTTTGTGTGTTTGTTTGTGTGTGTGTTTGTTTGTGTGTTTGTTTATGTGTTTGTTTGTGTGTGTTTGTGTGTGTTTGTGTGTGTTTGTGTGTGTGTGTGAGTGTGCATGCATCTTGATTAGTAAATGCCCCTGGGAGGAGGCATGGGCCATAATTTTTATTACAAAAGGGGGGAATCCAAACGAGCCAACGCACTTGCTGATGGTGAGGTGTTATGCTTAGGCGTAGGTGTTAATTTGCTGCAGTAACCCATCTTTGTCGTTCAATGCAAAGTGCTCACAAGAATAGCAAGACTACGCGTGTGTGTGCGCGTGCGCAGCTCATTCATGGTTTTAATGGCATCCACAAAAACACCACTATATGTGAATTGTATCAGAAATGTATCAGTCCCAAATAAATAATAATGGCTTACAATTATTTGAGTGGCTTGATGAAAATGATAGTTATTAAGGCTCTTTCTTTTGTATGTATAAACAGAGATTATTTATTATTGTTTTTTATGTTTACTTATATTATTTTAATCAGAATCCACAGGAATATGTAAATGCAGCAAACATTGGCAAGTCAGTTGTATTTTACTAAAGAACCACAACGTCATTGATTGGTATAAACTATTTGGTCTTTTCACTTATATTTGCCATTTTCAAGCGGAATTATTTTGGTTGCCAAATATTTGGTGCATCCTGTGCGTGTGCGTGTGTGTATACACTCAAAATGTACTGTTGAATTATTTTACTGCTTAGCATATTAGGCCAGACTTTTTTAATTGCTTGTTCCTCGGATGTCCCTACTTAAGAATCTACTGAGTAAAAAGGAAAAAAATTTTTTAAATAATAACAATTTCTCGAAATCAATACAAGGAAGGAGGAAGAAATCAAAATATTTTTTTATTTAAAAATCTAATTTATTTAACCTACAATTAAATTAAAGTGAATCTGGAAAAAAATGAAATCAGCAGAAGAAAACCATTAGCACATATATATATATATATATATATATATATATATTTATAATTTTTTTATTTTTATTTTTTTTTATTTTATTTTTTTTTGTTTCTTTGTTTTTTCCAACCATTGGTGCAGCGGTGGATTCGAGAAATACCCAGAATACCCAGAATTTTTTTTTTTTGTATTCTTCAAATATGATCGTCGGCAGATCCGCAAAACAAGCAATAAAAAAAGCCTGGCCTTATTAGCAATAGTTGCCACATGATTTCAGATGAGTAGCGAATTCTTGCGATTATATCTACTATCAAATCCCAGCTCTCAATATATACAGGGTGAGTCAAAAGTCATAGGAAATCCTGTTATTTTCAGAAACAGTGAAAAGTGAAAATGACATATCTGAATACCCCAGCAAGTACTTTATGAGGGGGTCTATCTTTTAGGATATGTTTGGAACATGACTGCTGGCTTGAAAGCCGCAATATTAGATCAAGGGAACATTTTTTCCCATGGGAAGATGGTCAAGTAGCAAATCACCAAAGACCAGAATTGTCTTAGAAATCAATTTCCGCAATCACATTAGCAATATCTCTTGTGGTTCAAACGTTATCAACACAGAAAGTTCAAAACTTTTGTTGTTCGTCTCAGGTAACTGAAGTTGGAATTGATGATTATGCAATCAGACTCAAACAACCAACCCCCAGAAAGATCACCAATTTCATACAGCACTGTTGCGTCACATAGCCAGAATCTGAGAAACCGGGACTGTGGACAATACATGAGAAGTCCTGTGGGTTTTGAATTACCCTGTATATAGTGTTCCCTCGTTTATGGCGAAAGTCTGTGAAAGTAGGGACGCTATATTTATATAAGTAATTATACACTATTTTAGCGGTAGAATTTGCAGAATGTTTGGGTAACATCGTAGGGCTTGAATGAATTCAGTTTATAATGAAACTTTTACAAACAGCGAACACAAAACCGCAGATAAAAACTTGTCATGTCGGCAAGTAGCGACTCAGGCGGCCGATGCTCTAGTCTTACATTTCGTTTTTGGTGAGTATTCATCCGCTGAGTAAATACGCTATTTTAGTGTTTTTAACTGTTAACTGTCAAGCAACATGCCGAAGTAATGGAACGTTCTCTTTACTTTTCCATTAATATTTTTTGTAAACCTGCGATGCACCAAGGCCGCAAAAAGTGAACCGCGAAGTGGCGAGGGAACACTGTACATGCTCAAGGAAACTAAATAAATAATAAAATTTAAGTTTTGAGAGAATATTGAATGTTTGTAATGCAGAAATACGATTACAGTTTGAGGAAACCAGTGGTTTCCAGCCATCCTCTCATCCAAGTGCAAATAAACTCATTGATCGGATTACAGAATCTCACTTTCTGCCATTATTGGATTATTTAGTGCATGTAAACCCACTCAAGCATCCGTTCAGGTAAAACTCGTTTTGCTGATACCCATCCAAAACACTAGGGAGTCAAATGGAAAGGAACAGTCTGTTGTAATTTTGCATTAACCTCAGAGGGTCTGAAACTTTATACTGCAAAGAAAAGGGTTATTGATTTATTTAAACCTACCCAACTTGATCATGCATGATTGGCACCCTTGAGGAGTACAAACATGCAACAACATGTCAAATTAAAGTGTGCTCCCTGCACAGGCTGTCATGTAAATAAAAACCGCTCATCAAAGAACATCTAAGACACTGAAACTTGCAGGACCCTCGATCTGTTCATCACACAGCAACCGCAATCCATGATTGTGCCTGCTGCCACGAACTGCAAGCAACAGCACCCACACACCCCAGCATCCCTCAGTCATGGTTGAAAGAAAGGGGAACATAGAACCATCTGTACGTAGTACGAAGATGGCATGGCTAATTGCTTCCGCATGATTCTGTGACTCCCGCATGTGTGTGGATTACGCTACGGAGAAGAAATTGAAGAGCGAGATCAGAAAGAGTGCAGCACCCTCCCTGTAATCAGACCTCACTGAGCTCTAATTAAGTGCATGCAGGGAGGCCACGTCCTGCAGAGCTTACTAAAGCCTCATGTTGGCTTGCTTTCAACCTCAGCAGGAAGGGTAAAAAAATGTTATTTAAGGCAATCAGGGAGCTAGAACAAGGGGAAAACGGTCAGCTCCCAAAACAGTTTGGTGGGAACAAAGCTGGCAGGATATGCCACATTAAAAAAGACGCACTTCATTTATGTTCACATGATTTAGTAGACAATCTTATTCAGAGTGACTTAAAAATGGCCCCTCCAAAAAACAACAGTGGCAGCATGGTGGAGACAAACCCACACCCTTTGGATTAGTGGACCAAAACCCTAAACATTATCAACAGCAGTTTCATACAATATATAGCTTGAAAGTATGAGGACATCAAATGATGCACAGGTATGGGTCATTTAATTTCCATCCTCTTTAACGTCTGTTCGCTTTAACAGTAAATTATAAAACAAAATAAAGTCTTGACACTATGGACACTGTGTTCGTAAACAGAACTGTAATGAACTCTTATTTTATTTTACTTAATGAGTAGTACAGATAGCCATCTTAATAGCTTATACAGTCTCGTATTTTCTAGAATTAAAATCAATTTCTCGAAGCGAAAAACCTTGTGTTGTCAGGAGTATCTTGAACAATCCTACAGATGGGTCCTCTTATCAAGACCTTGCATTCATCCATCACATCTTCAAAGAATGCAAGGTGATAACCAGCTGAGTTTCTCTGCTCATATTTCCAAACTAACCCAGTCGTGTAAGTACCTGTTCTATAAAATCAGCATAATTCGACACTGCCCCTTGCCACACAGGTCCAGCTTCCATTTGTATCAAAACTAGACTACTGCAATGCTCTTCAGACCAGATCTTCAGATCCATTCAACTCATTCAGAATGCAGCGACTCGTCTGGTTTTCAATCAAGCTTTCTCATGTCACCCCACTGCTGCGTTCACTTTACCGGCTCCCTGTGGAGCCTGGCACGACTAGATCCTCCATCACATAAGATGAAAGGAAAACAAGCATCAAGGCTCTTCTCCGTCCTGGCACCCAGGTGGTGGAATGAACTTTCGGTGAATCTGAAGGCCAAGTCAACACTATGAATCCTTTTCACATCATGTTCCTCAACCATTCCTGAACACGGGTTGCAGTGTGGCAAGGCTCATTAATTCTGATGAAAAATGCCACGGCCATTAGGGAACTCTATTGCCATTCTGGAGAGTTCTTGGTGTGTAACAATACTTGGGCAGACGAACAAACAGACGTGAATGCCAGGAACATTTTCGAGCAGAACATTGCCCAGAGCATCACGCTTTAAAGGTTATTCACTTCACCTGTCAGTGGTTTCAACGTAAGCAACGGTACAATTTACATGTCAAGCCGTAAGGGCTATTAAAGTTTCTGTCATTACCATTACACAAACGTCCCTTTCATAAAAGTTTACAGTTAAAACAGTGAGAAATTAAAGGACTAAGCAAAGCCTCTACCGCAATTATTCGCTTACACATTTGCACAGAAGTGAGAATGAATGCGCATACTACTGCCCATTTTTAAACAAACAGCCACAAACCTAATTTTGAAGCATAGCATAATGTAAGTAACTGCCTGTCTATTTAGAGTTGAATCTTTAAGCTGCTACAGTCCACGAGGAACACATTATTAGTGGAGTGGCTAAATACGTTTACTGAGTATAAGAGTGGGATGGTACTTGGTCCCTTAATAAAGTCAACTGTTGTCCCGCAGTCAAATGTTTAATGCTGTTTTAAGGCCAAACGCCTTTATGTTTCCTTAGGACTGGATTCCTGCTGATTGAAAAAAGGCTCACAAAGTTCTATGATTTATTACTTAAGCATACTGTTACCTCAAAACTCACATCTCATTTTTGCTCTGGTCTGAAACAATATTTTACTGGACAGCAACTGCAAAGTCTGCCTTGAGATCTCATTTCCAGAGAAATGCCAAGTATGGCATCTATATTTCAGCTTTAATAAAAAGAATTTTCAGCCAGGAATGCCTTTCTGCAGGGTAGAGAATATCAAAAACGAGAACTGCCTTTTTTCTCTTTTTGGATTGTGTCCAAAAAGCACCTGAAAGAAAACATTAAAACCTGTGGGGATTGGACGAACAGTGGCAAGTTTGACGATATGGAGGAAAACTGGGGCCGTACAAACAAACTCTAAACAGATGCCACATGGCCACAAGGGCTCCACCCAAAAAAAAAGCAGAAAACGCATAACCCACTTCTAAGTGAACAGCCCTAGAATGCACCTCTAATCGATGGAACAGTCTACACCAGTCCTCCAAGCTACTCCTGCTGGGACAATGAAAACCTCCTCTTTGTGTATGTATTGCATTTTCTTTCCAAGACCCTTGGAGAACATCCCAGCTGTATGTTTTAAGAATGTGAAGGCAGACTAGAGTCGAGGAGGCGAGGTCGGGGGGTCCGGACAGATCCAAGTTTCTGAAATGTATTACGATGATGTGAAGGAAAAACTGCTACAATAAAAAATAAATCTGATTGGAATCTACAGTTTCTCCCCACAGTATACCTGGTATGTGTTCATGTAGAAATTTGTGCCAATTACATTTAGTTTTGTTGATTTTACAAATGAAAAGCCATTTACAAAATCTAGGCAGGAAATAAAGTTAAATACAGATACACCAAAATTGCTGAAGAAAGGTTTGAACTCACCCTATCTGCTGCTGACAAGGGTTTTAAGTGGCAGTGGTTGTGATTAAGCAAATGCAAGTCAGGTATTTACACTTTAAACCAAATGTCACAATATTTCTGTAAAATACAATCACGATCCCATTTGAATAATAAAAAAGTGATTACCACAGTATTACAAACCTGCGCTAACGCAAGTGACTCCATTACCCATGGCATTATTATAAACTTTTTCAATTGTAAAACATACACCAAATAAGCATACCTTCTGCTCGATTAGCTCAGTGGTCTGGTAATTTAGTATGGGCTGGAGGCCATGTTTGTCAGCAGGAGCCTGCGCATCCAGACTGAAGTTGAGGGTGATAAATATGGAGGAAAGCTTATCCCGGAACTCCTTTTCATCCTGTCCACAACCAGAAAAACAAAACAAAACAAACAGACTTGTTAAGAATGTAGAAATGAAAATCTGCGGGTCTTGTTTACACCTAACCCCTTTACTTCAACACTTTATCCTAAATTAACTTATTTAATTTTCAACCACATTCCGATTCTATAACTTACCCTCAGGTAGATTTTAGTCTCATGGCAGACCTTTGAGTCATTGGGCAACTTCACTTTCCTCTGCAGGTTGGCTTGCTGGGTGTCCAGAAATAAAGCCCTGCGAACAGCTCCCTTCTGCTTCTGCTTCAGCTGGTCCAGCTGAACCTCTACGTTAAACACTGCAACACACACGCAAACATAATTAACGATGGATCACATGGGGATGCACAGCTGTACAGCAGAGCTCAGTTGGTTAGACAATATATCTGATGCGCCTTCACAGTTTGTGCAGGATATGTCACTACTACTTTCAAAGCACCATTGGTAATCTATTTCAATTATTATATAATAAACATGGCAAAGAAGAATGTAGAATAACATTTGCAGGCTGGACCTTTCCTAATATACTGAATTATCTTACATTGTTACACTGAACACAAGTGAATGTGCCTACAAGAGTCTGAAATTACATTATAATGTGCTCAGTAATTTATTTAATAGAAGTTAAACATAATATCAGTGATTTTACGTAGGTAGTGTTCTAAAATACCAAGGAGCAGAGGCCGATAGTAAATAAGCTTAAATATACAACATTTCTTAGATTAATAGACTAGTTCGCTACATTCAGAGCTGTGATCTGTGCTGTGCAAACAACCAGGATTTCAATACTACAGTTTTCAATTCCAACATTATTCCTGGTCAGTTGTTTAAAAGTATTTAAAGAATCTAAATATATAGTACTCACAAAAAATGTAGGGGATATTTCAAAATGAAATTGTCATTTTGATATTTCATTTTGAATTTTGAATTAATTTTTATTATAAAATGAAATATCCCATAGTAAAATTACATAGTATTTTTTGAGCTATGTATTATTATAAAAATCATTGTGTCGATGATTGTTGCATAGGACTATCAGGTAAGCTAAGGTTGTTTACTGAGGGATTGGATGCACTATTTATATATCTTAAGTGATGTAGGTTTTTTTCTTTTTAAAACTGTGTCATAATTATCTATTCTATAATTCGACTACAACACAATATACGAAGAATAAGCCTTGCAAGAGGATCTAAGAGTTTACCCGTTTTTCGCTTAAGGTACACTTTAAGGAAAAGTGTAAAATATTATCGGGACAAATGGTAGCCTAACGGTTAAGGCACTGGACTCTGGACCGGAGAGTCTGCAAAGCTACCACAGTTGCTTGAATTGTAAGAATATATAAGTTGTAAGTCGCTCTTGATAAGGGCGCCTGCTAAATGTCGTAAACGGAAAATACAAAACAAGTGTGAATTTTCTACAAGACTCTGCCCTACTGTGGATGTCTAGGTACTAAATATGGAGTACGGTAATATAATAAAGCAAAAATGGCATCGGAAATGTTGTGCAGAAGCAAAGAGACAGGAGTCAAATTAAATTTTAAAGGAATTAGCAGTCACATAATCAGAAATACATGTTGGGTAGGCAGGCCATGTGTGTCAGCTGTATTTAATAAAGGGGAAAGTGCTAACAAGAGAGCTCTTCCTATAGAACTACCTTTGAAACTACTATATACGAATAATAGAAGGCAGATGTTGGCTCACCTAGATTTTCTGGAAGGTGCTTCCCATTTACTGAGAGGCAGAAGCTCAAGTTGACACTGCAGAAAGTAATATGGAGGCACAATGAGAGAACTGAAAGGGTAGCAACAAGTCATTCCACAAGCATGCACCATGAAATTGCATTTAGACATTTACTCTTGCAGCAGAGACAGAGAAGTTACTGTTAAAACTAATACTGCTCTTGCATGACCAGACACAATGACTATCCTTAATTAAAAAGCATCGTTCTTTAGTTTACATTATAGAAGGCATGGTTAAGAGCAGAACCAAGAAAAAGTTGGGGATTTCCCCAAGAACAGCAATACAACCGACTAGACGTGAATTAACTTAAAGAAAAGCGCGGAATTAAGCAAAGAATAGTAAAAAAGCTGAGAAAACAACCCAGCACAATCCAGACTGCTCTTGACATGTGTTGCAATAAATAGGAATACATTCCCATGTGTGCCTCTAAATCTGTGTGTGCTTTGTGTCACACGTGTGCATGTATACTCTTTCTCTCTCTCTCTCTCTCTCTCTCTCTCTCTCACACACACACACACACACACACACACACACACCCACCCTGATGTTTCCCAGCTGTGTTCCACCACCGAACGATCTCATTCAAGGTCTGTCAGCCCGACTTGCTACGTCTCGCCCTATCCCAATCTTCCACCCCCACCAACAACCCCGCCATCACTAGGCAACAAGCTGTAATCAAGATGTGTGTATACACGGTTCCTCCCGTATGAATCAGATGAGGGGGAAAAGAGCTCAAATCTGAGGAAGGATCAGCCTTTGTTGAACAAAGTGGCCAAGAGCAGTTTCCACAAATTCACGATGCACATTTGCTGGTGGAAAAAAAAGTTTTTTCAATTTCTTCTTGTTCATTACCTGGCTGTGTTCTGAATTAAGTCCATGCTAAAAGCAATGCTGACCGTCTAACTTTTCTGAGAGTCCGACGCTTCCTTCGAATTTCTCATTAAATACTATTTGAGTTCATTTTAATATGTCACAACTTTTACTGATTTCAACAGCAATATTATTTGTTTTGGCTAAAACCAATTAAGCCATTTTCAGCACCATTTCATGCCCTGCTTACAAAATCTGATTGTGGTACTCAATCAAGGCTAAACAGCAACTTCACAGGCCGTAACGGAACAGACCTGCCCATCATGAAAGCATCCAAGTCATAAAGTGTACCCACCAACTATAAAAGTATGATTTCTTTCAGCATCAACAGCTATTTACGACAGACACAAGGTTAAACTGATACTAGTCATACTCAGTCATGAGTCTAGTCATACTAGATCAAGCCAAGGTAGCATAATTACTAACCTAACCTAACCTGGCCCCTCTAACACAGCCACTAGCCCAGGATGCCTCCCCACTTCAAATGGTCTAGAACTTCCACTGTTTAATACCCACACAACTTTTTACTCTTTAGTTCTTTATTCCAATTCTGTTGTAAGCTGTTTATTTGCATATTTTTTTATGTTTCCACAGTGTTTTCTTTATTCCCTAGGTCTAACAAGCCAAACATTCCTCCACACAGTCAGCTTCAAAATTATTAGCACACATTTTGGATTTGCACGTACGTTTCGAGGAGCTCTGACGGAAAACAGCTACACATCACATATTCCTTTACGCCAAAACCACCCACATCGTTTGATGCCCAAAATCTGTGTTTTGGTCTTACCTGAACACAGAACTCTGTTCCAGTCAGTTTATGTTGTAGTCAATTTCAGGCACTTACACACTAGTTAAGTGAAAGAATAGGGTTTCTTCTGGCATGTTATCCAAATAGTTCACTGGCAGGGAGGTGGTGTCTAATTGTAGATTTTAAGACTTATAAATGTTACCAATCTTCTCCAAATCCCAAATCAAGATCCTACAACTCTTTATTTTCAAGTCCTTAAATCCATTCTTCTCAGCGAGCGTGGGGGAGGAAATATGCTTCTTCCAGACAGGTTCATTACAGTTGTTTGGAACTTCTTAAGTATTCCCTCAACAGTGGATATGAGCATTTTAGTCTACTTATATAGACTTTGCCTGGTTTGTGGCAGTCAGCATGCTTTATTTTATTTCATATGTAATTTACTAAGGGAGCATGGCTACCATGTCATCTCGTATTCAAACTCAAGTGACACAGGAGGTCGAGAAATAAAAGAAAATGTTGGGTAAATGAAAATACCAAGAAACGTGTATCGTCTGGTTCCCACTGCTGATAGTGCAGGCCTTATCCTCAGGATTAATCATGGTTGGATACACCGTTAAGGTGGCACTGGTGTTAACAATGGGACGAGCTCTGCAAGATTGGAGAAAAACTTTATAACAGGGAAAAGCAAAAAGCAAGACATTTTCACAAATCTAGAGGTTTTTCATAGGTTTTCCATTATGATAAGATAATTAAATATTTCTCAACATGCTATAATGTTATATGCATTGACCGGCCATACACTAAACAACCTTAATTAAAGCCACTCACCTATAAAGAACTGCCTTGTCAACCCCAAATGCCCCCACAATAAGATCTGAGTAACAAACATAAAAAAAGCAACAAACATCAGTTGGAAACTAATTAGCAAACATCAATCGTGTTAACCATTCCAGCCCTCTAATTTAAAAAAATACTCACCCGGGTAGCCATTGTGATCCAAGTCCTTCCCCCCTTTCATGGAAAAGCCAAAACTGGCAGGCAGAGCAGGAGGGACAACTGCTGACCATTGACCAGTGATAACTTGTGAAGGTTTTTCCCTCAGCCCTTTTGAGTCGCCATTGTAAATGTACACCAATCCCTGTTCATCCTTTCCACCAAAAGGGCTACTGATAGCAACATCTATTGAAACAGGAAACAGAAACTGTTGCTGAAATTCTGCTTCGACAAACCCGCTAAAGAAGAAAAAAGAATATTAAGCAATTCCCTAGTGCTTTTCCTCACCGTTGAAGCCATCCAAGTTGAGATCTCCCAGTGGAGTGATGGAGCTGCCAAATCGACTGTACATTTGCGTGCCAGTGAGATGAGGTAGCTGTGGTACCAATTCCAAAGGCCCTGTCTGCAGGTACACATATACACGTCCCAGCTCTTCCAACCTGCCATCTGAATCCCGTACCATAAACATGGGTGCGCCAACCAACAAGTCAGTCAATCTGGAAGTTGTAAAGAGGGAAAATGGCAATTAACACACACAGACATATGTGTAACTGTATAGGTAGGTATAGAGCTGTTGAAGGCACTGACCCATCATTGTTGATGTCTGTAGCAGCTACAGAATACCCAAAGTAGGAGCCCATCTAGAAGACATTGAGTGCATTTCCGATTATATATTAAACCATGAAAATGACTGCACTGCAACCATACAAAACTGCTTAAGATCTCCCATGGTTGAAAATCTTTGTGCATCATTTCATAACACCATACAAGAAGCAAAGCCAACAGACCAAAGCCAATCATTAAAAAAAATTACAAAATAAATACATACAGGTTTCTGCACCGATTTCAAATGTGCCATTAGAACAATTGATTCTAAAGGTGTTAAACATAGTTTGAGTCATTTAAAAGAAACTGTTTTAAAGTGAACCTGAATGGGAACTAACCGCAACCAAACTCAGTTCTTTTTGATTTCATGTTGCAAGCAAATTTCAAAGAAGATTCACTTCTCTTTCTGGTCCACTTTAGCACTGATAAGATCTTAGAACACTTGCTGTTTACGCAACAACTCCTGTGTAACATTGCGTTATGGGTAGTGTATTCATATGTTTATATTGCTCTGTTATCAAGCAAATAAGAATACCAAAAATATGATCTGGAATACCAAATATAAAAAATAAAAAAGTAACAAACATGGAGGTCTGATATTTCTCACAACAGGCTGCATATCAAAACATGTAGAAAAAAAGATTTTATGCATACAGTGCATAATAAAATCTTCAGAACAGAGTATCCTATTAAAATAAGTATCCTATTAAAATAGCTTGTTTATTTAATGAACAAACTATCAGCTATTTCAAGGGCTTGGACAAAAACTCAGTGGTAGAAAGGAATGACTCGCTGTTATTTCAAAATCCAGCAGAAACATTTAAACTGACAAAAGTGTGCGATAAACAATGGAGATCAGAGTCAAGTTGCACAATTAATTTTTTTCTTTTAGTAGAGATGATTCTACCCAAAACTGAACTCAAATGACCAGCAGCAGCAGCGAGGGCTTTTACAATGTACGGATCAACGTACCTCAAAAAGAACCTCAAACAAACAAATCTGAGACCTTCTCTGGAGGTGGTTTCGGTTTGTTTTGTTTTTGGAGCGGTTTAGAGGGGTCAGAGTTGGTTTGACAAGTTCATATATTCAAAAGAAACATGACTCAGCAATCCATGCCAAGTTTCCCCTAGGTTCGAAAGAGAGAGAGAATACGAATGCCTATAGTCCTGGAATGGATTAGCAGCCAGCGTTTTTGCAGCTATAAATCTAATGGTGGGCATATAAGTTACAAGTATTTAAGAATATTAGAATATTTCAAACATTTTAAGAATAGGATTTTAATGATATTACTTGTTTTCACCATTCCTATCCCTTACATATAATAATGGAGGAATGGCAAAGCAGTATAACACAGCTAGCACACATGAAACATCTTCCCCTTTTTTTGTTCCTAAGGCACTCACAACTGTTTCAAAAATCCTCTCTCTTATGAGCAAGTACAATACAGACCCAAATGTAAATTAAAAAATAAATCGAAACATTAAAACAGCTCTTTGGAAACAGGATGGAAAAATTACTGCATTTTTGTGCAATGCAGCATGTTATTATTCCAAAAGGTCTTATAGCTACATTGTTTGTTCCAATACAGCATTATTTAACCAAACCACTGCTGCTGCTAAAGCATCTGTTTTATATGAGGTCTCTGTAGATCTGTAAAGAAGGATGTCGTAAGCAGACAATAGATATCAGCCTGTGCTTACTCAGCTGAAGCAAGCAGGAGGCAGACAGGCCTCACACAAGTTTCTCGCGCAACACCAGGCAGCTCGTTGGTGAGAATTACCTTTAAACTTCCCAATAACAAGGATTTAGTGCAATGGCTCATGCAATGGCTGGAATATCCTGACTGAATTAGCAACGCATGCAGTAACACTGACGTACCAAAGTTTGTGTAAACTTAAATATGCTACATATTCTAACATTGATTGAAAGGTTTTTGCAAGCTGACAGAGTATGTCGCTCATTCTACAAGTCAAAAATAAGGAATCACATATTCAGTGCATCATGCAGCTAGGTAGGATAGACTAAAGCAAGCGAGCTTTCTCACTAAAAACATGACTGATATTAAAAAAAGAATGAACAAAGGGTGCAGGAAGACAACATACAGACACCACCAGCCTCAAAGTCCATGTCTGACATGGAGGTGGTTTGGTTCTAAAAAGACTGCTGTTGCCCAAAATATGAAAATCTGCAATCTCGAGTTGGCTTGACCCGCAAACTAATTTCACCATATGCAAAATAACCATTAAGTCATATCAAATGCAGTTTAAACAACTTTTGAATATCATAATTGTTATCCCAGAAAATGTCATTGCATTCTTTTTTTCCACAAATATCACACACCACCAATGGGATTATTAACATAACTCAATCATAATACGTTCGAGCTATTGCAATTCAATTTCCCAGCCCTGAAACTGACTTTCAGTGATAAAGGCATCCAGATTATTGTATGGCTTACCTGTTCACCAATGAATGTTTTCAAGGTCTCCAAAGAGCTATTGAGAATAGACACCTATGGAGAAAGTGAAGATTTCAAAAAACACATTAGAAGTGGTCTTTATAAGAAATCCAAATTTATTCCAGATGTTCAAATAAAGCAATAACCTTTTTTTAAGGAAAAAACTAAATTTAATCCACATTCCACAATGTAAAGTAATCATGAATTCATACCTGTCCATGGAGAAGCACCCCTCTGGGAACTCCTGTCACAAAGTCTGACAGACAAAGGAGGGGAGGAAAATTGTGAGACATAAATACAGATATTCACATGCAGCAACTTTAAAGAATACTTGCAGACAAGGCCGTTACGGCATTTGGTTAAAGAAAACATTTTTTTAGTTTATGATCATAACATTACCACCAAGTTATTTTAAATACATTATATTTACATTTGTATCATTTAGCAGACGCCCTTATCCAGAGCGACTTACAACTTTTACAGTATTACAGTTCAAGCAATTGTGGGTTAAGGGTCTTACTCAGGGACCCAACCGTGGCAGAGGTGGGATTTGAACCTTGGACCTTCTGGTCCACAGTCCAGTGACTTAACCACTAGACCACCACAGTCCCACAAATCCATCAGTCGTCACATAATTGTATACGTCACACGCAACTTCCTTACTATTGTGCTTATGTTAACGCAAAATCTGATATTTGCACTTTGGTTATCTGCAAGCCCCCCCATCCTCTTTTTTTTCTCCTTAATTTGGTCTTGCTCAAATTCACAGCCTCTCGATATTCGTGGCATGTGCACAACCTAAGTAGCAGGGCTAAACACCAGCAAGTGCCTCCATACAGCCATTGTTGCAGGGAGATGGTCTGCAAAAAGGGTGCGGGAAAAGGGTTTGGACAGCCAACATTCACATAGTAGGGAGCATTGTTCTCTATAGGAACATGTAAGCGTAAAATAATGACAGTGCACTTTCCCTTTCTACATTCTGCAGTGTTTCATGTGTACCACCATGTTCTGTATTTATCCATTTCTTCTAGTTTTAACACTATTCTAAAATAAAAAAAACATTCACTTATCATTAACTGGTAAATAAAATTGAAATTGTAGTTTAATCACAGGTATTATGGCAGTGGAGTGTGTGATCAGACCCATAATGCCACTCATCACGCTATTATAAAATCATGTTGCACAGCGTATACTGCATATTGTCATATTTAAGAGTTGCCATTCGTAATAGCAAGAGTTGGTTCCGACAGTGGGTAATAAAATTAAAACAACCCAATATATGGCACTGTGCATAAGTATTAGGCCACCAATACACTTTATTATAGCGATAGTATATCACTATACACAATTATATTATTATATAAACAGTAATATTTCTCACACAACCAGGAAATATAGGAATATTATATGCAGTATTTAAAATCTGGGTGGTAAATAGCTTCTATAGGCAATTTTGCCTGCATCCGCAGTTTTGTTCTAAATATTGAAAGATTTTTAAATTAAATATAATTTTTTGTGGGCAGTGTGCATTTGTAACCACTGCAATCGCAAGTACCATCTACAGTTGCAGTTTGCTACAACACGAGGTATTTAAAAACCCTAACCCACTACCTCAACCGCTATTGACATAGCATTAGCTATGCAAATAGCAATAGGTTAAATAACAGAAGTGGTGTTGCTTTCAAAATGGTTTTTGACTTCTGGTTACACACTTCTCCTTTTGCTTTATTCACTTCTTAGTTATGGTATAACAGCTATTTCTTTTTGGGGTGCCTGTGGTTAGCGCCGGGTTCTGGCCCAGTCCTGTACGGAGACTGTATGTTTACCCCCACACTCCAAATTTGTGTTAGGTCAACAGGCATCTCTAAAAAGTCATAGTCTTAGTGTGTGTGTCCATGTGAGCTTGTGTCCTGTGATGGACTGGCCCTGTCCATGGTGGTCCTGCCTTGCATCCTGCAATGCTGAGTCCCTGCCCAATTCCCATGTAATAAGCAAGTAGGAAGTCCCCTGTGCCACTATGTTATGCCCACATCAATTGAAATGGGCTGGGTTTTGAGTATCTGGGAACGGATGGAGACTTACCCATAGGACATAATTGATTCCCATAATACAAATATTTATTATCCAAACCATTTAACCAAATAACAGAGTTTGACTGTATTTCTGATTGCATGACTTTCAAAAAACCCAGTATACCAAATACTCTGGGAACCCTGAGCAGAACAGCTTTATAAATGGCAGTTATGAGAGTTTTACTGTTGTGTAATCTGCTACTTGGACCCATTACCGTCTTTTAGGAAGAAATAAGTGAGTGACGAGGCAACAGCAGCTTGATGGAACAAATTGAAGGGAAAAAAATGTTTTGCTTAACACAGACAGAGAAAAACCCACAGCACAGAAGCCACAGTCTTCTTGGTTACTGGGCTTCTGTCCAACAGCACTCAAGCTATTAGTCAACATGGCCAGTCTCATTACTTACCATCATCATCATCTCCAGTAAACTCTCCTACTGCGACAGAGTAACCTAAAACACACAAAAGTAGACAATGCCTTACTTTTAATAAAAATACATTTCTAGTTGTTTTAAATGTATTTATGGAAAATTTACCCATGTAGCTGTCGTCAAAGTTGATCTCTTTTTTCTGCTTAGTCTGAACTTGGCCTGTGACCGATGTGAGGAAATATCCTGGGTAGTAGGCTTCGACAATTTTTTCCTTGACAGCAGAGATAAGTTGTCCTGAGAGAAAGATAAACTTTTTCAATCAAAACACATTCTGAACAGCAGTATAGCTTGACAACATTGTCATCCCTACATTTTACACTCTTAAAACATGGTCTGAGTTTCACCCAAGTCAAAATAATACTCATTACTAAAACTTTGCCTACGTTTTCATCTTTTGTGCTCATTATACATTCACTGTCCAGACTGGAAAATGTATGTCAGTCTCTTTGCTAACTGCTTTACCAAAAGTCTGAAGTTTAAATTAATAATATGAAGATGGTGATTTGGACTGTACATGTGCTCTGGTCCATAGAAAAAGCACACAAAGAATGAGAGTTTTTAAAAAAAGTCTAAATAATTATTTAAGGTTGCTGGTCTTTAGGAGTGGGCAAGCTGCAAAGATCACAAACGTACCAAAGAAGTGAACAACAACCCAAAGTTAGTCTCTATATACAGTCGATTCCGGTTAATGGGACCACATCGGATTGTGATGGTTTTGGTCCTAATAACCGGCTGGTCCGATTAAACGAACATGCCCTATGTTACAAGACGGGACATGCTGTGTAATGTGTGTGATTTACACATATAGCGAACGTACAAACAAGAACTACTGTTGCTTACGAACTTTGTTCATTGAAAATTAAATTTGCAAACAAGTTTTTTGAAACGATCTACAACACAATGTATAGGTACTCAGCATGCGAAGCATAATACTGTA
>JAVSBV010134162.1:0-17091 GCA_033117975.1 Parotocinclus spilosoma | reverse complement strand
GCTCAACTTGGGATTGGCCTTTTAAGATAATATAATATTGTAAAGCTGCTTTGAGACAATGCACCATTGTAAAAAGCGCTATATAAATAAATTTGAATTGAATTAAATTGAACTTTGCTAGTAGGTTGGTCTGTTTGCCTTTAGAAATGAATTAATTCCTAATTTAATAGATTTACCAAGGTGCTAGAAACATTTCTCAAATATTTTGGTCATTATTTACATGATCGTGTCATGGAGTTGCTGTTTCACCACATCCTCTATGCTCATGCTCTATGAATTGAAATCTGGTGACTATGGAGGCCATCTGATTATAGAGGACGCATTGTCATGTTCAAGAAATCTGGTATAAGATGATTTGAGCTTTGTGACATGGCACATTATCCTGCTGAAAGTAGCCATCAGAAGATGACACACTGTGGTCATAAAGAAATGGACAGCAATGTTCAGGAAGGTTGTGATATTTAAAAAAGTGGCACCTGATATGGTCTTCTACTGTAACCCTCGGCTTCAAGGTTCAGCATTCACAGCTGCACTTCTGCACACCACAGTGGTGTTGTGGTGATTTCAGTTAGTGTTGCTTTTACAGCAGCTCAAACCAGTCTGGCCATTCTTCTCTGACCTCTGGCATTTTTGTGGTATTACACTACTAATTTGGACCCCTTTTCTCTCTCAATTCTAGAGATGGCAATGGGTGAAAATAAAATATCCTGTCATGTTATCCTGTCAGCCTGTCATGTTTAATGTCACTTAAATGACCCTTCCTCTACATCCCGATTTGAACTTTAGAAGCCATCTTGACCATATCTACATACCTAAATGCACTGAGCTTCAGACATGTGAGGGGCTGATTAGCTATTTGCATTAACAAGCAGCTGAACAGGTGAATCTTTTAAAGTGACCGGTGAGTGTATATATGGAATGCATTTTTTAAAACGAGTTGAAATGTAATATATTTAATATATTAAAAATGAGTTTTGTTCCTTGTACATGCACAGAGCATATGCTGTCAGTTGTGAACTGCTAAGGCTGAAACTTAATAATTGTTTTTAAATTGTTCAGTTCCTTTGAACTGCTGATCCTAATTATAAAGATTAAGCATAGCACGTCACATCAAACACTCAACAACACAACAATTAATTACACTGTAATTAATGTCAGGTACCCAGAAACATGGTTCTTGTTAGCACATAAATAGCCAGTTATCATTATAGCATTTTGTGCATGCAAATGTATTTATTATCCTGTTTGAAACGATTAAAAAACCTTCAGAACCTAACAGTGTAAACTGAGACTCTGATATTACGATCCCTCTCATTTATTTGACTAAATCCAGCTTTAACAGCTTTTTGGACTGCTCACAAAAAGTAGGGGATATTTCAAAATTAAGGAGAGAGCTACTAAATGTGCCAAGCTCACATCAGTTTAAGACAGAAGTGCTAACTGGTGGAAGTTGTAGGGCTATAGATTTATCAGTGTAATTATTAGGCTAGGCTATCTAACGCTAGGCTGTGTTGTGAACGTGTGCAAAATATTGAAGAATTAATTAATTTGCTAGCAGTATGTATTTTTGTAGCCCTTTAGTAACTTTTAAGCTATTTTATTTCCATTTTAAGTCAATTACTGAAGTGAAACTGTTTTTTGTTATGTTTGCTATTATTTTGATAATTTATTAACCTAGTTTTTAAACAGAAGATATATTTCAATGTCAGTAAAATGTTATTTAACTTTTACATAGTTTAACATTTTTTCTAATAAAAAGTAGGTTAGTAAGAGCAAAATTGTTGCTTCTTTAAGCCAATTTCCGGCAACATGGAAAAAGTTTGGTTTGCTTGGGAATGAAAATACCAGGCTCAAAAGTTGTGCCTATACTGGCTTAACATAAATGATTTTGTAATTAATTAATTTTGAAAAATTAAGTAAAGTTGCACATTAAAACGATCCCGGCAGTTCTCAGTGTGAAGCAGGTAGCATTTGACTAGTTGAACAGTGAATAGTTGTAGTCACTTTAGAATGCAGTGCAGCTATATTGTTTTCTATTTGTTTTCTGTTGTGTAAGGTAGTGGAATAAGCTGTATAAAAGTACCTTGGTTATCCACACTGCAGATCTTGGCTCTGAGCTCTGGAATCTTGGCAGTCAATCTGTCAGGCAAACTGTATGTGATGGTGCGTTGAGGATTCCCCGTAATATTGTTGATCTCATCCTTCATTCCATCTGGCGCCACGCCGATAATGAAAATCTCTCTGTCTCTCGCGTATTTAGCAGGCTCCACAATCTCATCAGCAGACGATGTGCCACTTATGAGTACAACCACATGTGACAAGTCGTCTTGAACGTCGGCGTACACTGGTGCACTTTTGAAGCCATGTTGTGTGACATAGCGCAGAGCATTCCCAGTCCTAGCCTCACCCTTCTGGTACTGGAGTGCATCAACAGCCTTAAGCAGCTTCCCTGGGTCTGTGTGTTGCCCAACCTTGGCTTCAATTTTCACATCGTTGGCATACAGAGCCAGGCCAACCTTCACAGGACTGTCCATACTCAGCACCTCCTGGATGAAGCGCTTCAGAAAGGACTTAAAACGCAGGAACCCCTCCAGGGTCAGGTTGGTAGAGCTTTCCACCAGGAAAAGGACATCCACTGAACAGTCCAAAGTCAGCACAGGAGCTGGAAATAGAGGAGATAAGATTATATACAAACAATGACTATCATACGCTTGGTGCCCATGTCTTATAAAAAGCACAGTGTTGACAAGTACACAACACACTACACTTGTGTAATACTGTATGTATATTTTAGACATGGTCATAGTATCTTCTGGTAGTGAGAAGAGCTGAAAATACTCTGGTTTAACTGTTCAGTAACTCAGTCAATACATCCAAATACACAGGGAAACCATGTTGATGAATATAATATACAAATGCTCAACTTGTGTTTTAGAGTTTCTGACAGCTTTCGGCGATTCTTTTCTGTGGGACGCAACTACGGTCGGGACAAAAAGTCACTAGATTTACCAGTATATCATTTTTAGAAATGTAAATAAAATAACAAGCAATTGTTATTATAATATTGTCCATATGTATGTATTATTTATTAAACAGTTCTTATTTTACCAGTGGTCATTTATTTATTATAAGCACTAATTGATCTTAAACAGCAGAATAGGATATTTTTAAATGTCATGAGATAAACGCATTTTTAGCATGACTTACACTTGCATCATTGGGGCAATAAGATAGTTAGCAAAAATCCTCTTAGATCCAAAAAACCCTATTTTTTTTTTCTGTCTCGGTATCCCAATAAAAAATGATTTTTAAAAACATTTGATCCTGTTTCCTTCTTGGTCAGTGACATAGTATGGCCCAGGTACCTATCCTGTGTGTGCCCTGGATTAGACCATTGCAACACTATTAATATGTACCATAAATTGCATCATTATTAAAAAAAATATATCCTTTGGGTAAACATTCATTTCTGTTTAAATAACTTAATTATTATTTGCCTATTTTTCAGCATGACTTTTTTTTTCCATGTTTTGGTTCTGTTTCCGACCACTCTGGTTGTTTGACAACTTCCTCCCCACAAGCCTAATGAAAAAATATAGTATATGTTTCATGTTCCCTGCTGGACATAAGACCATTTTTATTAGTTAAAAACGTTTTAAGTTATACAGTGGTACCTCAGTTCTCGACTAATTTGGAACATGAAGAGCTGTGCTGTTTATTATGATTCTACATGTACAGCACTATATTCTTAGTGCAAATAAGTCCCCATTGGTCATAAAATAGTTAGTAATCAACCAAGTCAACCGAAATACGGCTTTCGGGCTGAACATTAGCAGCTAGTGCTTGGTGTTCATCAATAGAATAAGTGTTTTGCTTTAACTTTACATCCATTACTCAATAAATTACATGAAATTATGCAACATTTTCATATAAAAAAAACTTTGTTAAAGCTTTTGGCCAACTGCAGGTTAAAGTAATTGTTCATGTTTAATAGGCTTTGCTAAAATACAGAATAGACTTTATTAAATCAATTTAACTTATTGATTTGTTGGACTGTATCCCCATGGTAAAACAGGGTGCACCTGCTCAACAACTCCATTAATGCACATAATACCTTCCATTGTGAGTGAGTCTGGAACTGATTAATTTAATTTTTATTATTCCTCATGATAAAAATGTGCTCTGTACTACCATAGTTTTGGCATGATACAACTATTATTATTGTTTACCATTCGTCAGTATTTATACATTATGTAAAACTAAACATCTGCCAGGTTTTCAGGGGTTTTTTAGGTTTTGTTACAATTACATGACCTTGTTACAGGTTTTGAAGGTTTGTCGCAGTTTAATGCACTGTAATATGGTTTTGTTGTGATATGATGACATATGACAGGGGTGTGTGGCTTTCACTTCCAACTAAAGCAGACTGTCCTTTTTGTCAAAAGGAAACACTCTGAGGGGTTGAAATCTATTCCAGTCATTCGTGACCCAGCCTGAAATCTGAACCTGACTGTAACTGAAGACCCAGTCAAACATCCTAACTCATACATATTAAATACAACAACAAACCAGGGATGTGCAGATGCAGTTACAATAAAACGTGCAATCCAACGGGATTCACAGAAAGTAGCTCACCACAGTTGGGGTCGCCGCTGTATCCTGCAGGACACTCACAACGGTATTTCTCTAGTCCTTCAGATACACAAGTTCCACCATTCTGACATGGCTGAGAGTCGCATGGATCTAAACAGAAAAGGGAAAAACTACTTTTAAACGCGCATGTACACCTGGGATTGTTTATGGTTTTATAATATATGTTACCTGAGCATATTGATCGATGGCAGACTGTAGGGAGTTTCTTGTAGAGATTGGAGTATCTGTAACATAGAAAGTTATTTGAAACTTGGGCGTCTCTGAAGAAAAATGCACAGGCCAGCATCACTAGGTCATCTAAGCAGGTAAACATATTCAAAAATCTGAAAGGGTAGTCGTGTCTTGGATTTACGTATTAGCTTATAACTTTTAGACAGAAGATAGAATTGGATTACCACTATAAACTGTGATACACAGACAGTTCAATTCTGGGCTCAAAATTTCTAAAAATGTTACTCACAACACACATAACTAGTATATTGTTAGTTTGTGATTTGAGGGTTTCATACAAAGCACACTACTATATTGAAGAGGGATAACTGGGTCCAACCTGGAGAAAAAAAACAAGCAGAAGACCCATATGAACAACTGCACAAGTCATCCTTAGCCCTTTTCCTTAAATAGTTAACCATAAACTGTTCATCACATTCATATTAGGGTCTCAAGTGTGGATGGATGAGGGGAGAGTTAAAGAGGCTTGAAAAAGATCCCAAAATGAATTTAATTCTCACAGGCAAATGTGCTATTAAGCTGCAACCAGCAACTAATGATAGTTATCTCTCATTAGTTCAGTATCATGGAACAGTAGAATTTATACTATTTACACATTACTGTTAAGCTTAGTTTCATGACCATCAACACCCATTCCCATTTACAGCCAAGGTCTTAAAAATCATAAAAAATAGTTTTATTTATTAAAATGGTCACCTTAACCGCCAGCTTGGGATCCACAGGTAGAGGTGGGGGTAAGTGTGTGTGTGTGCCTGTGTAACTTTTACTCATAATTAGTAGATAATTCATATAAATTATGACCATTATGTAGTACTACAGCTAAACTGATACCTGTATGTGTGTGTATGTGTGATGTGCCTGTCCTATTGTAAATTCTACTCCTTTGTTTGTCTCCACACTACCTGACCTATAACTAGAAACTGGTTCATATTCGCTCAGTCTATTTTTCATCTGACTGATCTTTAGTGTTGTTTCTAATATAATGTCTATCAATGCATTTTTGATTCTGTCAAACTAAAGAATTAGCTGAATCATACCATCCTCTTAAGTGTTACGGCTTTAACCTACACAGTGTCATAACAGTAAATGACTGCATTTTCTTGACAGATATCATTTGCACAAAGCGTTCTTTTAAAAATTACCTTTACATTTACATTACAGTAGCACAAAATGTCATTATGGTAATGTACAGTCAACGTCCATGTCAGACAGCATTATGTTTACACAGAATGTAATTCAGTCATTATACGGATCAATGGCAACAGAGGAGAAAAAAGCATTTTTAACAATACAACACACAATGTAATTTTTTCTTCTCCGCGATTCGAATGATACGAGAGATGACTAAATTACAATTAGAAACTATTCCGTAAATAAGCAAATTATTATTGCTAACACTATGAAACAACAGAAAGGTAAAAAAACAAACAAACAATACAACGGAAAAGAGATTAAATTATTATTTTAATAATATAATATAATTATTATAATAAATACTGCACTTGCCTATAGAATGGACATAAAGAGATATATGGTAAGTAGCCCTTAGATCCCTTCCAGCACATGAAATTGCCATGCAGTTCTTTGACAGTCTCCAGGCTCTTCCTCATACACACAAAAGACTCCATCTGACACCCTGCTGACATACACGCAAATGATCAGCTCTCAGGTAGCCGTCAGTGACAGGGAGAGGTGAACCTGTTTATCAGTAAGTGTTCTTTCAGGGCTGAGAGCTTACCTGGGGGAACAGCGCTGCAGATGGAAGAATTGGTGAGGCTTGTGTACAGTCCATTCACTGTATCACTGAAATGCTCAGCAAAAAACACATGGCTTTCTGCGGGATCACTGACAATGGAGTTGAGCTCATCCCACCTAAAGAATAACGTGCATGTCATTTTATTCACAGCATGTAACAAATTCATTTGGCTAGAGGAACTTAAAATTTATCTAAGCTTCCAGGAATTAAGGTCCAAACAGCAACCGTTTGCTAGAGCTGAGATTTGACCTCACAGCCTACTCATTTAGGGCCTTAAGCATTTAGGGTCTCTTGCTCTTGCCTCTCCATAGCTCTACAAATTTTCACGGATAAAATGTACTGTGTTTCCATGTAAAAAAAAAAAAAAAAAATCTATATTAAGCCTCACTTATAATAAAATTCTACCATAAATGAATTAAAAGTGATTACATAGTACAATTTTATTATACACTAACAATTTTGACACGTCAGAAATCACACTAAAATGTGTTTTTGGTCTCTTTTTTTAACTCGTTTCTCCCACAGGACCAGAATTCATGTTCCTGGGTAATTCATTTACTGATACTGGTAAGCAAAGGTGTGAACATAAAAGACTCGCATTAAAAAAGTGCCAAACTGAGACTTGCTCTGAATGTACGTTTCATCAAATGTTCAGCTTTGCAGACCATTTCAGTGGCTGTGCAGAATTGTTGCCGTGAACGTGTTCAACAAGTAAACTTTTTTATTTAACTCAGTTATATGGTTGACTTCTCTATACACTCACTGCCCACTTAATTAGATAAACCTGTTAATTAACCCTATTATATAATCAACCAATCACATGGCAGCAACTTGGAGAATTTAGGCATTTATCTGATCTACTTGGTTTTTCCTTTCTAGGATTCACATAGAATGCTCTAAAAATGAGAAAATATACAGGGTGCTGCAGATATCTGGCAGAAAATGCCTTGGTGATACCAGAGGAGAATAGTCATATTGGTTCAAGCTGATAATAATAAATGTAACTTAGATAACCACTTATTACAAGCTATGGACAAGCGTGTCTGCTAAATTCAGTAAATGCAAATGGATTGTGACTATGTTAGACTGGTCAAAAGGCAAAAATGTTTTATGGTGCCAACATCTGTCTTTAGACTTAATAATCATAATGACGTCTTGAGTAAATGGGAATTTTTTTGCTCTTTTTTTCTGTAAAAGAAAAGGTCAGCTCAAATTACTTTATAGAAGCACTTTGTAGTTTTACAATTACAGACTGTAGTCCAGCGGTTTCTTTTATTTAGCTTTTCTTGACTTTACTTTGCGCCATAATGTCAGGACCCCCACATGATCATCACAAATCAAGAACTATTTGGATGATGTATGATTCTCAGCACTATAGTGACACCTTTATGTAGTGTATTGTGCTGGTATGACTGAATCAGATTCTGCTGTTGTAATCCCCTTAGTGTCACTGCAAAACTGAAACTAGTACACCTATCAAAAATGTCCAGTCACTAGCATACTGTTAGCATTGATATAGGATTAGAACATGGCTAACAAACTGTACCACAACAGTTAAACTGCTGTCTCTGACTTTACATCTACAAGGTGGAGCGATACAGTACATGTGTCCAATAGTGACAAGTGAATAAACACAATGTTTAAAACTTCAGCAGCAAAAAACAACACACCACCACCACATCATTGTCACTGCAGTGCTGGGAATTAACCACCACCCAAGTAGTGCCTGATCTGTGGTCGTCCTCAAGGGGTCCTGCCAACTGGAGAACAGAGTAAAAGGAACTAACAAAATATGTAGAGAAACAAATGGACTACAGTCTGTAATGGTAGAACTACAACTTAAATCTGTAGGGTAAGTGGGACCAATAAAATGGACAATGAGTGTAAGAACAGAGGTGTACCCAATAAATACTCCATTAGAGTGTATAAGTGCATTTGCCATAGTAAACAAGTATCCTGTGTGTGATACCTGGGGTAACGCAGCCCAATGGCAAAGAGAGACACTCCAGACTGCTTGAGCTCAGACACAGCCAGATGCACAGCACCCTGGGACTTTCCATCCGAAAGGAGAATGACTACACGGGGCACGGTGGAATTCCAACCATCAACAAACCCCTTCTTCAGCACATACTTAAGTGCCAGACCTGTTTCAGTACTCCCTCCTCTGTGAAAGAAAAAGAGAGAGTAAAACTTTTGTTTTTCCCTTTTCATTGCACATTGTGTTTCGAGCCATAATCAGGTCTTCTTTAGCAATGAAACAATTGCTGAAAATGTAAGTTGAACAAAAATGTTTTTGTATGCTATCATTTATATATAACACGCTTTTATTTAGCATTTTTCTCTATTTACATACATATTTGATTACAAAAATACTGACTCAAAACACATCGCAAACAAAGATAAATATAAAGATATATATAAATCATTTTAAATAATTGAAACATATCAACCTGATAAGCATTTCAGTTTGTTCATAAAGCAACATTTTTTTTTTCCTCAAAGAATTGTGGACTTTTTTATACAGGTGATATTTAAGTTTTGTCTTAACCCTAGTTTTGTTTAAAGTCCAAAAGGTCTGCCATGGTATGGGGTTGTGTCAGTGCCCTTGGTAAAGTTCATGTACACTTCTGTGATGGCAGCATTAATACAGACAAGTACACTAAAATCTTGCTGCACACATTACAAAGACATGGCTGTGAAAGAAAAGGGGAACGGGTACTGGATTGGCCTGCCTGACCTGACCTTACCCCAGTAGAGAATGTGTAGACAACTTAAAAACAAAAAATGCTACAATAGAAAAGCTTGGTATTCTCTTTGCCAAAACATAATTTAAGTGAAAAGGAAAAGCAACATTACAAAGCTTTACTATAACTTTTTTTGAGATGTGTTGCAGATGCAGAACATTAAACAGAATTCAGAAACACACTTTGGTTGAGGTTCTTTTTCTTTGTGGCACATCTGCAGTCATACTTCCCCACCATACCAATGCTACAACAGCACTCAATTCACATGGGAAAATACTGTTCCACCCATAACTACGAACACTTTTGGCAGCGTTCCTCTACACCACTCTAACCCGTGATTTCTTCCTTCCTGCAGCTGGACTGGAGGTCTTAGTAAGCTTTCAATGGGAAAGCAGGCACATAGCCAGCTTGGCTCCTACCAGCTGTGTGGTGTAGTTGTTTAGGGGGCATTAGAAGTGTTAGTATTTCTATTGAAACAATCGGAAACACCAATTTCACACCCAATCAGGGAAAATTGTATATTCTGACTGGTATGGGAACAGAGCAGCTGTCTACATACTGGATGGGTTTAAAGCTGCTAGTTGGCACAAAACAAAGCAGTGGCAACATCAAAATACATCATTATCCCAACCACAACAGCTCATCAAACACATACTCCCAAAACCACACACAAATAATGTTTACAGTATAAGCAAAGGCCACCAACCAGAGGTGGAATGCCATGAATTTGCACAGTTTTCACCAAGTCAATGCATGGAACACATTTAAAGCAGGGTCAAAATCACATAGGTCACTAAATGACCCTATGCAATCACTGATACGTTTTAATGAACTATTTTTCATTTGTTCTTTTTTTGTTATTCTTTGTAAAAATGCACTCTTATACAGTACTGTGCAAAAGTTTTAGGCCACCATTAGATTACATTAGAATAAAACCAGACAATACAGTCCATTTGTATTTAAAAAAAAAATTTAAAAAAAAGATTTTAAAAACTCCTTCTATAGGCTACTGTAGTAATTAGTGAATTTGTTGATGTTGATTTGAATTAGTGATATTGTAAATGGTGTCACATTCTCAAATTAGACTTGAGAAATCGCAGCATTTTACAGCTTCATCATGATGCCAAGTAGACCGTTCTACAATCTGAAGCAGCTTTATTGGGAATAATCAATAAACAAAAAAAAAGTTTTTCAGAAGGGAATCAGGGTAAAAAAAAGCTAAGATGGCACAAAGAAGAAGCTTACAAAGAAATGGCCAAATACTTCTATCTACAGGGGAACAGAGTATTATGGAGTGATGAATTTTATGTCCAGTCAACAACATGCTATCTATGGTCTTTATACCACTGCTGAAACAACAAATTTATTGGTTGTCTTTTGCACAGTAATATTACACAGTAATATTCTTCGTCTTTTGCACAGTAATACATAACCATAGTTATTAATGTTCTGTAGATCTTTAGGCTTGTTAGATTAATACTTAATGTTCCTACAAGCGAATAAGCTCTCAGATCCTGGCCACACTTGGAAGAAGACAAAAGCACACCATGGTTCTCTAAATATTTATATGCCATACAACTGGTTTTATGCAGTAGAACACTGACATAGTGGGGTGATTGTGAGCAATGGAGTGAAGATGTGGGTATTAAGAATGTTTAATAATATAGTAATTGGAAATACTAGTAAATCCCCCAAAAGTTGCCATATGTGCCATATAGGTACCATTTCAATATTTTGTTACACCTTCTATTCATTTAGCAACAGTCTAAGTAAGGTGACACATCACATTTTGACCTTGCAAATCCACAATCCGGTTTTATAATTTTTTCCAGGTGTGTACAACACTAATCAAGAAGAGTCTCTACTTGTGGATACAACTGATTTTTGAAATGAATAATATGGTTTCCAAGCCCAGTGTTAACCTAAACAAAATCAATAAAAAACTTGTGTCCCATTAGATTGTCTGTGATTAGCAGGACGGTATTAGTTTAACATAGAATTAGTTAATGGTGCATCCTAAAGGATGGCATCAACTAAAATCTTCTCTCAGGATATAAATATCAAGCTTCAGTTGTGGTCATGTATTTGGCTTCTTTAATGTCGCTTTCAGCATTAATGGCCATTTATGACAGACAGAAGGTTACTTTAAATTGAGTCACACACACGGGCCAATTTAGCCTAATCAATTAACCCAATGCACATGTCTGTGTATGTTAGGAAAGTTGAGTACTCAAAGTAAACCCACACGGGAAGAACATGCAATGTAAAAATCCAAACAGTTTATCAGAAGTATTGCTGATATCAATGCATAAACCTATTAGCATTATTATAGTATGACTGAATAGAATTTGTTAGAGGCTCAACAAGTAGGCCTAAGGTAAATGCTATGTGGGAAATAATCCAAATCCATGTAAAGGAGCTCTACCTGTAGTGGATTTTCTTGATATGTTCGTTTAGCTCCTGTCTGCTGTAGTTGGCATCTAGTGAGATCTCCATTTTGGGAGTGGAGCTATACTGAATAATTCCAACTCTAACCTGAAAAACACACAGGAAGCATTTTAAAGGAAGCAAACAGCTGTGTATCAAAACACAGATGTAATGTGAGCAATTTTAAACCCTTAATAAACCAATAACATTTATTCATCCTTAATTCATGGTCTTATCTGCTTATCCTAGCCAAAGTTATGGGAGAGCCAGTATAAATATGATATTGTTGATTATCAGCTTGCTATGTCCTAAAGACAACTATAAAGCGAAAAAGAAAGTGAACAACGATATGGTTCTGAAAATGACAGAGTAGGACAGTTCGTGCTTAGACATGTTGCCAAATGATTTGTATGATCCATCACAATGTAAATGTACAAAATAAATTGCAGAGATGCTTCTCAAAACACCCAAGCGTGCTTTATATCACCCCGATCAACCATTACAAGAATTTACATCTAATTTTTAAGATTTAAACAAACAATTCTGAAATAATTATTCCACTGGTGTGCTGCCGTTTGCTGACCTTTCCAGGGCCAATGTCCAGAGCATCACACAGTTTCAGAACACAGTGCCGGGATTTTTCAAAACCTCCCTTTCCAACACTGTAGGAACCATCCATCAAAAATAGGATATCCAAAGCTGCAGAGCACTGCATCTCTGTGAAACACAAAACCAAACACAGGCACATTTCATCAGACTTGGGAAAGAAAATCTGTTTTCATGTTACACATTTAAGTACTGTAGTTCAATGGTAGTTCATGGCAAGAACGATATCCAAGATTGCAAGATTCTAAAATGACTACCTTGCATACGCGCGCGCGCGCACACACACACACACACACCCATTGGCATAATCTTCACTGTAGCTTAATAACAGCTATACCTAACGCCAACTTTAACCTCAATAACCTAAAGTTGCTAATCTGGATATTATGTGTTTTTTTATGAAAGTTGACATTTGTTTAAAATGATATTTCTATTCTCATAGGGAACATTTAGTCCTCACAATGATATAAAAACTTGACATGTTGTGTGACAAACACACACACAAACACACACACAAACACACACAGACAGTAACAAGAAGTCTGTAGTGACTGAGAGCGTAAATTACAACGTGTGTAGCTGTCATGTTGAGACGTGCTGTCTGTCTATCATAAGTACTATAGCCAGACAGGCAGCACGCCAGCATCTGTTAAAAATTCACATGCACAAAAGATGCCAAAGTGCACATACCCATGTTTACACATGCAGACACCTAACTGTTACTTCACACATTCCATAAGGAACCAGTCTCTGTTTGATTACCTTGTTTGTTTGTTTGCTTGATCATTTAACGTCACTATTGGCACCAGTGGCCATTTCAGCAACAAAAACAAAATCACATCTACACTGCTCACAAAAATTATGGGATATTCCATTATGGGATATTTCATTTTAAAAGTATACCATAATTTTTGTGAACAGTATATATACACACACATGGTTGCATCTATTCACTAGCCCCAGTCATATATTTACATTCAGGTTGCTCCAATTTAGCGTAATCAATGAACCTAATGCAATGCTAATGTTTTTGCACTGTGTGAGGAAACTGGAAGTAAACCACAGGTAAACCCATGCCAACATATGGCGGGCATACATACTCTATCCAAAAAGGGTCCAGACCGCTTCACACTGGGTTAACACCCAGGTAGAGTGCCTCTAGTAATCATAAACCATTAAATATAACTGATGTAGAACACAAAACACATTTAGTTTATGTGTATTTTTACAGCTAAATAAGTCTGTGAATATTCCTGCAAATGCCATCTGACCATAACAAAACACAGTAATGAATCACATTCTTTGATTCCAGACCGTCCCAGTGGAAAATAAACTTAGTTCACTGCAGGTTGATACCCCTACAGTATACTGGATCATGGACTACTTTACCAACAGGTCATAGTTTGTGAGGCTCCAGAAATGTACATAGGAGACAGTGAGGAGTAGCACTGGGGTATCGCAAGGTGCCATCTACAGAGAAAATGACAAGTCAAAGTACATCATGCTGGTGAATAACATTGTTCCATGGCACAGGGGGAAATCACCTGCAAGACAAAGGAGGAGGTGTGGAATTTCAGATAAACTCTAATACAAGTCTCCATTCGGGGGGGAGGAACTGGAGGTGATGCAGTCTTGTAAATACCTGGGCCTTCACTTAAATGACAGACTGGAATGGGATGAAAATACAGATTGCATTGTACAAGAAAGGAAGCCTGGTCCCATCAATTTGTGAGGTAGGTGGTCATTCTTTTCCAGTACAGGGGTTAGCTGGTGCCATGGGGGTCTAATTCTAATTGGCATCAGTCTTTTATGTGTATGTGTTTATGTGGTTTCTCACAATGGTCTGCAGATCTATTGTCTTTTTGCCTGCATGGTCAGCTCTTTCATTGCCAGAAATTCCACAATGACCTGCTATCCAACAAAAGATGACGACAAACTTCAGTCTCTTCAACTGGTAGGCCTTTTACAAGAGCCATGCCACTGTACAGGGTACTAAATTCCCTAAATAAACCAATCGAGGGGGGCAAAACAGTTGACCCCAGCCCTTCATGGGTCAGTAAGTATGCAAAAGCTAGTCTGAATCCTAGCTCTAGCAAGCTGCCACCATTGCGGCTCAGCCTAACTATAAGTCAGTTTATATAAGGGGATGTGTCTAAGGCTGGAAATGTGATATGGCATAATGTCAAAAGGTTTGCATGGACACAAACAAAATAAATCTTACATGTTACCCATTCTACTCTGCTTTCTCTTTGTGTTTCACAGTTTTGTATTTCTGTAAGTACTCACTTTTTCCTGCAGCATTAATCTTCATGATGGTTTCATGATCAGTCTGTATCTCTTGCACAGCAAAGCTAGAAAACACTAAAAGAAGACACTGGATTACTTAATAAGAGCTGGAGAAGACACAACTAGCTAATTTAAATAACACTGAGTAAGACATGACAACCCTGAGCTAACCCTGACCCTAGGCATGGCACTCTTTCCCAGTGTCCAATGCCTTGCTCAGGGATAATTTAGTGCAATCAACATTCCAGTAACACCCACTGCACTGCTGAAAAACAGCCACCAATGCCTTAAATAGGGCTGCACTCACTGCCTGAGTGAACAAGGCCTGCTGAAACACACAAACAATGGCTGATTGAGTGAAAGGAGCCATGGGAATAGAGGAGAGCCCCGAGCTCAGTATGAGTTTATCTTCTAGGCAATACTTGAACATGTGAAAAAGATGTGTTCAAATGTGGTTTTCCTTCCTGAGGGTCCAAAGTGGCTAAAAGGAACTATCATAGATTAATCATCTGTCAAATATATATGTTAATAATAGTCCAATGAAGTAGAAAGCATGGTTGGACTGTGTATTTTAAATACATAGTTCAGGAAAAAATACATATTTTAAATTCATTTTATATATGTGTTCAGCCAAGTCAGTTTCCAGGTCGGGAGGTTGGTTCTTGGTTGGAAGTTTGGCACCTGTTAAAACCCCCAGAAAAGACTGGTATATGTTGTGTTTTTGACACTAGAACGCTGGTCAACCATGATAGTTTAGGATGGTTAGTGTTTAGTCTGGGTTTAGCCAGTGAACTTTGCATTGCTATTAAAATTGGTAAAGCTGGTTGGCCAGTGTACCTGTGTCCAAAACACAACACATGCTGTACTTTTAAGCAAGGTTTCATGCACATGATACTATTTTCCATAACAGACAAATACTGTACAGAGCATAAAGGAAAAACAAAAGCTATACGGTTAAAGATAAAGGAACTAGATTAACCTTTCATACTTCAAAGATGTATTTGTTGTTGTTTTTCAATAGAGTTCGCTAGCTGAAAATGTTCACCTGTTAACTGTAATTATACTATGTTAGCTGTCTAATTTACATGCAGTCTGCCTAATGAAAATCTGGACTTGTCTTATTGAAGAGCCTCATATGGATATTAATTATGTACAAAATGACAAAATTATAACCTTGAAGTAACCGTAACTTCCCAATCCTGTCAATGTATACCAAATATGAGTAAGATTTCAAATCAGGAAATAAACAAAACCCTTTTTATTTATAGAACTAGGCTTCATAACAGAGTGCTCCTGTACAAGCAGATTATTTACATCCATATAATTTTCATTAACACTTTTCAATTGAGTAATTTCTGTGAGTACGTCTGCAAACCCGATGTGCAATCAGTTGTGTGTACACATAAAACTAAAAAGGGATAGTTGCAAATGCATATCTCAAAGACTGTACATTTAAATAATATACTGCTCACAAAATGAAATCTCCCATAACCAAATATCCCCTATTTTTTGTGAGTTGTGTACTATCTTAGGCATTAGTGTGTGGTCAAGCAACAAAAATATGAAAAAGTAGGACGTCAGAAGTACTTAAAACAAGTCTATTTTTCTGTTCCACACTGAACCTTATTGTGGGATAAGTATCATTATATTAGTACATGCATACAATATTTTATTTATGATTGCTGGGTTTGGTTTAAACAATGACAATGGGGTCACAGTTAAACCTCCCCTTGTAACCAGCAGGAAATCCTTAAACTTAAACTAGAATACCTTTTCACTGCTTACTTAGAGCTGTCGGAATAGGTGCTGCCACCTGTATAATTTATAGCATATATTCATTTTGTGCTGTAAGAAACTGTGGGAGAAAACTGAAGACAATAGCCTGATGTCTTAATTCAGTAATCTCACATCTGCTAATCTAAAGATGCTAAAGAAGATGTTGAGGAGTGGTTCAGCTTGAATTTGCCTATGTAGAAATTCTGTGACCACCATTCATGTGTTGGTTGTTTTTTATTATGACACTAAAGAAAATCTTCAAAGCTGTCAAAAAAGAAATCCATCCATACTAATTTCATAGTCTAGCCAGTAAGGCTCCACCACAGCCAAGGGCAAATGCTTCTGATGCGAGCGTGTGGTTTGCCAATAAATCTAGTCTATAGTTATGTGTCTGGAAGTACGTTTTCCCAGGTGGCAATAAGCAAACCATTAGCAACAATACATTCTTTCAAACTCTCCACTGTCAAATATGCAAAATACACTACCGTTCAAAAGTTTGGGGTCACTTAGAAATTTCCTTATTTTTGAAAGAAAAACAGTTTTTTTCAATGAAGCTAACATTAAATTAATCAGAAACACACTCTATACATTGTTAATGTGGTAAATGACTAT